>APFE030917479.1:10331-37665 GCA_000404065.3 Pinus taeda | reverse complement strand
AATGTTTATAGTCCAAATATTATTAAGAGCTAATAATATTCGACTGTTCTATATTTAGACTAGCAGTCTAAACATAGACTCCGCCCATATGTCTAAAAATAGAGTTCCATCTATTTTTACCAACATGACCAATCATCCATAAATAGCATCCTGCAACTCATAGACCATGATCCATATGTCTAAAAATACACATAGTCTAAAAATAGACTTTGCGCCAAAAATAGTCTGCGGGCACACTTAGTGAAGGCGACTTCTTTTCACTAAGCTCCATCATCTTGTTGTATTTTCAACATTGTTCTCACCTTAGAATTTCCTACACATAGAAATTTCATTTCTACTTGGAATCCTTACATAAAGAAATACAATATACATTAGTCATAACGATTAACAATATTTCTAGGGGATTCAACATATCCTCATTCATCAATTGTTCATCCATGGATGGTACAAAGTACATAGTCAATTCATTCTTTAAAAGAGTTACTTAGACAACACATAAGAATGTTCATGAATCTCAACATGTCACTAAATGCTATGCAATCTGCTAACTAAGATTTATGAAAGAAAAATAGGAGGTGATCTTTTAATCATAGTAAAGATCCCGTGGCTCCTCTTTCTTCAGCTTCTTTTCGTTGTCTTGCATTTCCTGAGCTACATGAGCTGCTTAATGTTTCATCTTGCAATTCTTCTTTCGCTTGGGCCAATCTCTTTAGTAATGTCCATATTCGTGACATTCAAAGCATTGAATCTTTGACATGTCTTTCTTGGGATGATGTTGGTGGCCAGATCTCTTAAAATTTATGAAATTTCCTTTTCTGTTGAACCTGGTAGCAAATGCTTGCTCCTTGGATCCAACTACAATATCTTCCTTGTCCTTTAATTGGGCTTCTTCCACTTTGCATATTGCCCATATATCATTGAGTGAGGATGCCTCCTTTTTAGCCCATATGCTGGCTATAAAGTTTCCCCGTTCCTGAGGTAGTGCATTTAGCACTATCGTAGTCATCTCTTGATCAAACATGATTTCTTCTTGTTCTTGTAACTGATATGTTATTTTAGAGACCCTTATGAAGTATGGAGCTATACCTTCTTCTTTGTTGATCTTCATCTTGTATAACTCACTCCTTAGAGAGATCCCTTCTCCTGCAGTACTAACGAAGAATAAATCTATCAATTTGTCATAGATTTCCTTGGTTGTTTCAAGCTTGGCTACATAATGAATCAAAGATTCCTTGATAGATTCTATGCGAATATTTTGAGCTCTCACTTCATTCTTGTTATGCATAGCCAATTCTTGACTATTATTAGGAGCAACATTTTTCTTTTGGTCATAATCAATAACTTCTTGTTCTTTTAAATTGAGGTTAGTTCTCCTTGACCAAGCAAGGCAGTTGGCAACTCCAACTAACTTAGTGTTTTCCTTGCAAGAAGACATATTTTTCAAGATTAGTTTTGCTCAAATAAATAAGATACTTACTTGATGTGATGATCCTTGAAGCTTGACTTTTGATGGCTTCCTTGCATGAGCTTGAGGAAACTTGACTATACTTGAATGCTAGGGAACTTGAGATTTTATTCTTGAGGATCTTCTCTTCAATTGAAGTGAGAGAATTCATGATGACTTCCTCTTCTAGATTTGCCCGAATGATAGATCTTGTCTTCTCTTTGATAGATCTTGTGGTTTTAGAATGTGGATCTAAATCTAGCTTTGCCTTCAACTTCAACTACCTTTCCTCTTCTTGAATGTTCTTTATCAACCCTTCGATCCCATGTTGAGAAATCTAAGGGCTTGATATTTCAATGGTTTATCTTTCTTAGATAACTACTTGTGAAGTAATTTTATCTTTTCCTTATTCAAACAAGAATTTTCATATATGTATGAGTGTTAACTTCATCAACTAGCTATCATGCATAATAAACAAAAGAAAAGTAACACAAGATATAGGCAGTAGCCAGGGAAAAAACCTCTCCAAACCTAAGAGAAAACCCATGGTAATTCTTCTTATAGAATCTTCACTTGACAATCTGTTGTCCTCAAGACTTTACTTAGACTAAACAATTTGATTCCTTGACCTAAACTATTTTGCTGCCCTAATTGTAGTTCTAAAGATGTCACTTCTTCTTCGTACGTGTGAGCTACAAGTGCTTGTAGCCTCTCCTATTCCTTCGCATGATTCAGATCTTTCTTTCGATGCACACCCGTGTTCTTTTGAACTTGAATCAACCTCCTTTCGTGAAGAATGCTAAGGACTATAATGCAGCCCTAGAAATAGCTTGCACCTTCACATGTGTGAAAGGTTTAGGGCTCCCCTAGCCCTTCCAAACCCTCGCTCCACTTGTCATTGTTATTTAAACAATTCTGCCATTCAAATAGACCTGAGATCGAATGATTTTCTTGAAAAGTAGGGCAGATAGAAAGATGCCCTAGCCTCACATGTTTGGATGATCTTCCTGCGGTTATGGAGGATAGAACATACTTCTCTTTTGATGTCCTGCGGCTCCTTGATCTTCTCCTTTACCTCGCACCCAAAGACAGTCTTCTTCGCATGGATTGGAGATCAAAATTGATCTTGAGTGTGTGTCCGAATAGAAGAGGAGAGACCCTTATTTACAATATTAAGGGCCACTCATTAGGCTGACATATCATGCCTTTAGGCTGATTTGAATATGAGATAGAGCCGACATGAATGGATATACAAATATATTGCCTCTTTTATCTTTGCTTGGAGGAGAGTTTTGCTAGCCATTTGTTCTTGACCTTGGAGGAGACTTTTCACATGATTTTGCCCTTGATCTTGGAGTCACACATTATACATTTTCAAGTGTAAATATTTACATTAATGACACAATCCTATCACCTAACATATAGCTCACAATGAGAGCTACTAAAATAAATTTTGAGCATGAAACCCATGACTCAAATTTTCAAAATATTTGCTAGATACAAATTACATCATTTACATTGGTATGTGTCATTATGAAGACCGAACCTAGTTACACTTTCTTCAACAATAAGGAGGTGATCAATCCCACCCTTGATAACCATAATTATCTCTTCGTGTTAACCAGCACTAAGAAAAAATGAACAGCGCTAGGATAAGAACTATTTCTCATGAGCTTCAAAGTGAAATCGAGCAATGGTCTACTCCTAAGACTCCTTGGTAAGATAGAATTTGTCAGATTTGCGATACTAAGAAAGTGGAAGATGAAAAGAACTTCGTTTTAGACTGTCCCCCTCTTACTCACATCCGCTCTCAATTCCCTAACATCTGCCAATATTCTTGACTTATGAAACCAGCCCAACTATAGCGATCTTGGAGCACTTCTTTCCCTTCTCTTGATGATAGAAACAAGATTTTGAAGAATTGTAATTAGATTCTTTTTCATTCTTTTTCTTTTCTTGAGGTCTGATAGGCCACATTAGTCTTAGTGAACATTAATCATCATCTTCATCATAAAATTAATTAATTAATAAACCCAAAAAATATAATATATCTATTTTTACACCATAATTAACTAAATTTTTAAATCATATTTAAATAGTATATGAATAGAAGTTTACTAAATTATTTTTTCAAATCAATTTTAACAAAAAAAAATAACTACTAATGTATGTTATTTAACATACAGAATTTAGGTTAGGGAAAATTTTCAAGATATTGAATTTATTTATAAATTCAAAATACATTTTGAAGAACCTAAAGTCAGAAAAACGAGCCATGATAAGATTGATATACGATCAACAAATATGAATCTGAATGTTGTGTGGAAATCAAGGGATGCAGGCAACTACACATGACATAGAAGCATTACTTCCAACAATCTCAATATGGAATTAAAGAGCCTCACAATAACAACTACACATGACATGAAGCATTACTTCCAACAATCTCAATATAAAATTAGGTTATCACATCAGTGAATCCCAATATGCCCTCGATGAAAAGCATGATATTCATACATTGGATTAAGAGAATCACATCACTAAATCACAATATTTAGAGAGTCCTAGCATAAATGCATGACACACATTGCCATTTCCTTTACTTTCTATATAATATAGTCAATGTAATCAATCCAAGAACTATTTTTGCCAAATATGGACAAAGCATATTTTTATACAATTAATTTTATTTGGAGATAATTCTTACATAATAAATATAAAGTTAGTTTGGGATTTTGTTGAGAATATCTCAACTTCTTTATTCATGTTTGGAATTTGTTAAATCTCAATAATTATATATCTGTATAATATTTATGAATGAATGTAGTGTAAATTTCGTTTTGGTGTATATTTTAATTTCTTTATTGGTATTAGAGCCTATATGAGCAGTCTGGCATAGGAGCATAGGGATAGAAGAATGATATGTTGTTTGTGTTTATTTATATTTTTATAGGAGTATAGGAATAGAAACATATTTTTATACAATAAATTTAATTTGGAAACTCATAAGGTAAAGTTAGAGTATTTGGGATTTTGGAGAATATCTCAATTCTTTATTCCGCTTTGGAATTTGTTAGATCTCAATCCAACTATATATCCTCATCATAATATGCATAGATAAATGTAGTGTGAAAAATATTTGTTGGTGTGCATTTTAATTTCTTTGTTCATATTAAAGTCCAAATGGGTCTAAAGATACCATAGTGATGTGTTTTTTGTGTTTATTTATCACTGAGCTGGTGCTTTCCTCATGCTTGCAGAGTAGAATTGTGAAAGACCAACATTTCTCCCATATTGCAATTCATGAAGGTAAATGTTGCTGCAACGTACGAGAAATTATTGCGTGAAGGTGAAAAGGGTTTCTGCTGCTGTCGCGACATCTTAACTTGGTGCTTCTGCTGCCTACAGAGAAATTGTGTAGAATCATGGAATATCATTGAACATCATTGAAGATCGTTGAACATCATTGAAGATCGCGTGGAGTCGTGGAATATTATTATAAATCGTGTGGAATATTATTATGTAGATTTATGGTAGCCGTGAAGAAATTGCTGCGAAATTCGCCAGCAAGAACGAAAGAGACCGGGTGTAACGCCTTGGGGACCGGGTGCTCCGTGCACGGTGGGCGACTCTCTCACCCAGCGACAAACAACAACGACCGAACGACGGTTCGGGCAAAACATGACAGTGCGACGATTATTGACGGGTCCGGTCATCACTATGGACAAACAACGATGGGGCGATCGATCCAGGGATGAAGGGTGCACGACATAACAAAGCACGAAGACCGAAAGAACGTGAGTGGCGTTGGTCGGCTTTATAAAAAGACCGACCCGCCACTGTTCTCACTGACTACCAAATGAACGTCACATAGCGACAAAATATGGACGTGAATATGACGATTATACATGGACTTATGAATGCGTTAATGGGACAGCCATTAAAACGCAAAGGAAGGCATGTATGGTGTTAATGTAACACACAACCGAGGCTTATATTATATGGGGCTGAATACACATAATATATGTGTGAGAAGATTAATATAATATAAGGAATATGCATGTACGTGGATTAATATGGATTTAATAACCCATGAGGAGAAGCGTATATGGACAACCGACATACATTATGAATAAAATATATTATATGGAGGTGAGATAATGTATGGGCGATGACATGGCATTATATATTAAATAAGCCATGATCGAAAGACTTGTATTATAGAAATACACGCATACACAAATGGAGGATTAAAATAATACAAGGGTACCTACGTGGACACATATGTGGACAGACCGACAGGCTTATGGCATGGCGGTGGGTTAATAAAACATTACGTGGGCTTTACGCATGAGAAAAGGGATGTTGGCTTAATTCCAGACACCCTTGAACTATGGAGGAGGCAGCGTATATATATCGAATGAGAAAGGCTCATTCGATCATCAACCATTCAGTGATCAACAAGTCTCTCATTCGAAGTGCGAAGGTGACTTATCTCTTGAGCAGATGTAGTCGATCAGGGTTCGAAGAGGATGGTGGAAATCGGATGAATGGGCTACGGTAATTGCTGGACAGTCGAAGCATAATAAAGTGCGCAGATTTGACAGGGACAGCGAGAATTACGGGTCTGTGTGGTGGGATAGCAAGAGACGCAGGTCTGCTATACAGTCATACGATCTAGTGAACAGAACGTGAGCTGCTTCGGTGTATAGGTCAGGACTATTACGACCTGTGGTATTTTATATAGCTCGGCGAACAGGTGTGAGCTGGCGGCGGTAATAACAGTTCTGTGTTATACTTGGTATTGGGTAGCCGGGCGGGGCCGATACCCAGATCTCTGCAATTATCGATGTATTGGTAAGGACCGTGTGTCGTTAGACTGTCACACGGATCGTCTAAACAAACAATACTATCGTATGGCCGTGACCTCGTGCCGGCATACGGGTTGTGGACATTTGTAAAGGTCGTGAGACTCGAGGAGCTCACGCTGTTGTAAATTGAATCATCAAAGTTATAAAACAGTTTGGAATGCAGTTCGTTCGGGGACTGGTTCCGTCCATATATTCGATGTTCTTATATGCTGTTGTTTATATGGTGATTGGTCTATTAATAGTTGATGTTATATATAAATGATCCTTATATGCATTTGGTAATTGTAACATAATTAAACAGTTATAAGATTACAAGTGCTGGACTTAAGAAGGGGTTCTATTATAAGATTAAGGTCTGGTTATAAATAATACTCGTGCAGCACAGCGGAACGAGTTTTGAAGGCGTAGTCTGCGAGTAACGTCAAAGACTTGCCCGGCAGTGCCGCACACCCTTAGAAAAAAAATTGTAGGAAGGCTAAGGGTGTGACAAGTGGTATCGGAGCCAGGTTGGTTGGCTGTTGGGCGGATTGTTCGCAAGACCGAAACAGGATACCGTGGGATCGGTATGGAGGTTGAAGCAGGCGAACAGGTTGTTCGAAACGGGATGGAACTCGTGGGTTTTCAAGAGCTCTCTAACAAAAGAGCCCGATTGAAAACCGAACTCAAGCAAGTTGAGGAAAGATATTTGGAGAAACTTGGTAGTGAGGTGATGGTAACCAGCAAGAACATCAATACGATCAAGGCCCTTCAATACGAAATATTGGAACGCATGAAGAACTGGGATTCCAAGTGGGTGGATATGCGAGCCGAACACGTAAAGATCTGGGAAGACTGCGTAGAACTGAAGAAAGACCTAGAGGGACTCAAAAATCAGCGGGAAAGCGCAACAAATGTTGAACTTGGTGAAACCGAGAAAGGAGTCTGCCATAATGGGTCAGGCATCCAAGAGCTTTGTAGGGAGAAAGCTCGGTTAAAGGAGGAAAGTTCCAAGGCAGAATTGCGGATTAAACAAATCGAGGAGGAGATAGAAAGAAGACTCCGAGACAAAGAAACGGTTGTAATCGAGCAGGAAGAAATCGACCGCATCGACAGGATAGCAGCTCATTATCGAAAGCACCCTGTGGACATTCGAAAGTTTGGAGCCATGGGAGTGACGGATGAGCCGCTTGATAACACAATTGAATGCAACGCAGTGGAGGGGAAGGTCGGGAATGAACAGGAAACAGTAAGGCCGAATTCCCCAGTCAAAGCGAGTGAGACGAAGCACGTTAAGAAGGTCGATGAGAAACGGGAGTTCGTCGACTCATCGGAAGGTGACTTCTTGAAATAGATCGCCAAGGTAAGACGTAAGACAAAGCAAAGAAAGGAAGGTGATTCCTTGAAGCTAAGCTTTGTGGACGTAACAGTGCAGGGCAAGAGGTTGGCGGCCTTGGTCGACACGGGAGCTACCTACAGTTTTGTGAGTAGGAAGACTGCCAGATCCTTTGCGAAAAAGACGAAGTTGGACAGAGAAAGCAGTGCTTTCAAGGCTGTCAACTCCCCTATCAAAGCTATTGACGGACTTTTGAAAGGCTCTCAAATAAGAGTTGGATCGTGGTTCGGGAAAATAGACTTGAGAATAGTCGACATGGACGATCATTCTATGGTACTGGGACTTGACTTCATGAGAATGGCGCAAGCAGTACCAATGATAGATCGTGATATCCTTCTGATCACAGACGAAGGGAAGAACTTGGAGGTGCCTATGAGCAGGAGGAGCTGTTTGGGATACCGGCCGAGGATGACATCAGTGATCCTATACCCCAAGGATCCGAATGTGAAACATACAAATGGAGAACAAAGGAAGTTGGGGCATATGGTTCAATCCACACAGGAACAGAAATTCATAGAATTTATTTCCAAGGTGGGAAAGAAGGACGAGGGGAATAAGAGAAGGACCTCCCGTTCTTGGAAACATCTACTAAGGGAACCCTCTATTAATAGTCTTTGTGAGAAGGCGCACGACGCGGAACCGGTCAGCACTTCGAGGGCTAAGAAAAACAAAGACTACCAAGGAAGGGACTCGGGCAGAATTGTGGAGTTTTGCCGATATGCTATGGGCATATATGATTTTCAGTTAACAAAGTCCAAATTGAGAGATCTCGGATGTGATGAAGACGAGATCGAAGCCGTACATGAGTATTTGAGGACACAACACCAGTCCGATACTTGGGTGGATGAAAGTCAGGGAGGAAACTTCCTGGCCTTCCTGTCGGCTTAAGCGAATGACGGGACCAGACTCATTGTTGACTGTCCGAGGCAGTGGGTCCGTAATGATACTTGGACAGGTTGATGATCTCAACGGGCACCTGAAATGGGGGTTCCCATGAAGTGACGGAGAGATCATGGAACAAGTATTTACACTCGGACAGACGCAGTGGACTTAGAAGTTTGAAGTGTCAGGGAGCCGAGTCGATGTCTGATTCCGACTTGATGTAGTATGGGATGCATACTCCTGCAGCGTGCACTGGATCACAAAACAGGAGGGTGACTTGATACGGAGAACTGAAGAGGACACGATGGTATGGAGGTTGTCGGGACGACAACCGAATAAGGTGGGGGAGGATGTAACGCCTTGGGACCGGGCGCTCCGTGCACGGTGGGCGACTCTCTCACCCAGCGACAAACGACAACGACCGAACGACGGTTCGGGAAAAACATGACAGTGCGACGATTATTGACGGGTCTGGTCATCACTATGGACAAACAGCGATGGGGCGATCGATCTAGGGATGAAGGGTGCACGACATAACAAAGCACGAAGACCGAAAGATTGTGAGTGGCGTTGGTCGGCTTTATAAAAAGACCGACCCGCCACTGTTCTCACCGACTACCAAATGAACGTCACATAGCGACAAAATATGGACGTGAATATGACGATTATACATGGACTTATGAATGCGTTAATGGGACAGCCATTAAAACGCAAAGGAAGGCATGTATGGTGTTAATGTAACACACAACCGAGGCTTATATTATATGGGGCTGAATACACATAATATATGTGTGAGAAGATTAATATAATATAAGGAATATGTATGTACGTGGATTAATATGGATTTAATAACCCATGAGGAGAAGCGTATATGGACAACTGACATACATTATGAATAAAATATATTATATGGAGGTGAGATAATGTATGGGTGATGACATGGCATTATATATTAAATAAGCCATGACCGAAAGACTTGTATTATAGAAATACACGCATACACAAATGGAGGATTAAAATAATACAAGGGTACCTACGTGGACACATATGTGGACAGACCGACAGGCTTATGGCATGGCGGTGGGTTAATAAAACATTACGTGGGCTTTACGCATGAGAAAAGGGATGTCGGCTTAATTCCAGACGCCCTTGAACTATGGAGGAGGCAGCGTATATATATCGAATGAGAAAGGCTCATTCGATCATCAACCATTCGGTGATCAACAAGTCTCTCATTCGAAGTGCGAAGGTGACTTATCTCTTGAGCAGATGTAGTCGATCAGGGTTCGAAGAGGACGGTGGAAATCGGATGAATGGGCTACGGTAATTGCTGGACAGTCGAAGCATAATAAAGTGCGCAGATTTGACAGGGACAGCGAGAATTACGGGTCTGTGTGGTGGGATAGCAAGAGACGCAAGTCTGCTATACAGTCATACGATCTAGTGAACAGAACGTGAGCTGCTTCGGTGTATAGGTCAGGACTATTACGACCTATGGTATTTTATATAGCTCAGCGAACAGGTGTGAGCCGGCGGCGGTAATAACAGTTCTGTGTTATACTTGGTATTGGGTAGCCGGGCGGGGCCGATACCCAGATCTCTGCAATTATCGATGTATTGGTAAGGACCGTGTGTCGTTAGACTGTCACACGGATCGTCTAAACAAACAATACTATCGTATGGCCGTGACCTCGTGCCGGCATACGGGTTGTGGACATTTGTAAAGGTCGTGAGACTCGAGGAGCTCACGCTGTTGTAAATTGAATCATCAAAGTTATAAAATAGTTTGGAACGCAGTTCGTTCGGGGACTGGTTCCGTCCATATATTCGATGTTCTTATATGCTGTTGTTTATATGGTGATTGGTCTATTAATAGTTGATGTTATATATAAATGATCCTTATATGCATTTGGTAATTGTAACATAATTAAACAGTTATAAGATTACAAGTGCTGGACTTAAGAAGGGGTTCTATTATAAGATTAAGGTCTGGTTATAAATAATACTCGTGCAGCACAGCGGAACGAGTTTTGAAGGCGTAGTCTGCGGGTAACGTCAAAGACTTGCCCGGCAGTGCCGCACACCCTTAGAAAAAAAATTGTAGGAAGGCTAAGGGTGTGACACCGGGTGATTAGCCTTTCGTATCGATCGATAACAATAAAAGTAATAATTAATATAGGTTGGATGCGTATGAAATGAAAACAGAAGTGCAGACATGACGGTGCCATCCTTGAATCCTCAGTCATTAGAATATGCTCCAAACATAGCGTTCTTTTGCTATTTTTTCATTAGTTTATTCTTCGAAAGGCATCAGTTGATTCTTTAAGAAGTTGTGGATCTGTGCTGTGTGGGTCAAACTCCATATTTTTGCTATTCAAGATAGCAATGAGTTGTTTATAGTGTGTTTTTGGATGGTGTTGAAATTTAGTGGAAAATTTTGAAGTAAAATCTTCATTTATGTTATTTAAATTAATTTCTTGATTATATATAGATTTATCGCCCTAAAAACCCATAAAATCAAATAAAACTTATAATACATAAAAATCTCATTTAATGTGACTTTCCTCTTACAACTTATTTTTAAAATTCAAAAAAATTGAAAGGATGATAATCTATATGCAATAGAGTCTCTCCCATCCAGATAATGGCACCATATATTTGAGATCTTAAACAAGCACATAAAACTCATTTCCATAAGCAACGTATTCCAACTCTACATTAAACAATATTTTTAAATGGTAGGCTACAAGATGGCCACCTTACAATTATTGCCTCGATAGCATATTTAGATGCTTCATATTCAATGTCGAAAGGTTGGTGGATGTTTGGAAGGAACACACGAAGGGTGGAACAATGAGTGTGAAGATTTCGTCATTGGCCAGCATGTAAGATAAATATTATTGAGTTGAAAGGTTATGTAGGAGGAATTGTTAGTTTGAAAAGTAAGAAATAAATTTGTGATTTGGTCTCTGTGAAAAATCTAGGTAATAAGAGTGGATAAACACAATAATAAAAATTGATAAATGTAAAATAATAACCATGGTTGGACACATATTCCAAACTCAATGTTGGGAAAAAACATAGTGAGGGGATCACTTGTGGTTGATTAATGGCTAAGGAAAAGGCATTGGAAAGGCAATGGCAAATGCTTTGGAAAGACAAAATGGCATTTTGGCACATTTATTTATGAAAATAATGGAAATTAGGAGAAAATGGAGGTGAAAGGTTACATGCTGCATGTGAGGATGAAATTGAAAGAAAATAATGGAAAATGAAGAAAATAGAGGCTTCATTAATAAAAAGGTTTTTGAGGATCAGTAATAGACTTTTGACAGTTCAGTTTTGGAGCTCTCTCTCTATTTTCTCTCCCTCATACTCTTGGACATTTAGAGTTTTCTTAGAGCACTCTTGGAAGAGTGTGGCATACTTGGAGTTTTGGAGCAAGAAGGAAAATGAAGAGCAGGAAAGTGCAAGAGGACATTGGGATCAACAACTATAGTGGGTTTTCCTTGCAGGTACCGAGTGGAATGTATGTTTTCCTCATTAATTTCAGCATGCATGGCATATGCATGTGGTGTATTGGTCATGATCTGTCATTGACATGGAGGATTTCCTGGATTGACAATGGATTTTCCTAGCTTTGCCATTTCTTAGATAGTCATGGTGTTGTGGGTTTATTTCTTTGTTTTCTAGATGGTTCTCATGTTTCCTTTAGCTTAGGTGGAGTTAATAGTTCCTTGAAGCCGTGGTTGGACAAACGCTCTGGAAGCCCTGTAACAACTTGAATTGAGTTACTAGTCTTGGAAGCCTTGGTTGGACAAACACTCTAGAATCCCTTGGTGGGTTGAGTTACTAGTCTTGGAAGCCCTAGTTGGACAAATGATATGGAATCTCATTGGGAGCTGTGGGTTGCGTTACTAGTCCTGAAAGCCTTGGTTTGAACAAATAATCTGGAGCCCTAGGAGGCTTGGGTAGAGACCAATCTGGTGATGTTTTTGTAATGTCCAACAGTGAGGTGGAATCATTATTTGATGGGTTGAGGTGGTTTGGCCTCTCAAAGTTCTGGATTGTTTTTCATTGATGTGTTTTATAAGATCTCACATTCATGCTTGGAATATGGCGTGAGGGTGACTAAATGAAGAGAGATTTGGCTCAGCCATGTCTATGGTTGGGTGGTTTGTAGAAGTCCCACAACTAGTTGGCTTTTGCATTTGAGGTTATTTCTCCTTGTTATATATGAATATTGTATTGGTTTATATGTGGATTATATGGTTATTTTTTCCATGGTATTTATGTTGTTATTATGTTAGTTATGAACATGTATTGTAATAGTAGCTATGCATGGATTTCATCATGTTTTTACTTGTGAATGAATGAACAATGTATCTATGGCCTAATGGATGGCACTGTAGCTAATGCGTTGAAGCATCAATGCTTCTTAATGATTCTCATATGAGTATGAGACCCCTATGCTTAGATCTACAGTTTAAACCTGTAGATTACATATTTGTGACATGTTTGACGAAATACCTATCATGGTTAGGAGCAGTCCAATCAATCCCTTGTTCAAATGATTGCATTTGTATCATTATTCCATTGTTATCTTTCTGTTTTGAAGGTGTCATTTAGTTCTGAGCAGTGAGTTGGACTCTCAGCGTGAAAAAGTGGCTCAAATTTCGAGGTCGTAAGCACAACACTAGGAAGAAAAGTCCATGGATGTTGGAATGCCCATGTTGTGGGAGTGTCCAGATTCCCCTGGATGCATGAATGCTTATATCAAGGGAGCGTCCGAGAGTTTAATGGTTTAAAAATTCAGTGGGGCCCAGGGACTGGTTACTTGAGAGGTTGGGATGGTTCCTGGGAGTCTTGTTGTTAATGTGGAATGTATGTATGGTGTGTTTCCATCAGTTCCAGTTCCTTAAGGTGACTTAGGAGGTTGAATCATATCATAGTAACTTCTTGTCACATGTTTACCTTGGTTGGCCAGTTACTTGGGTAGATGTGGGAGGAGGGGGTTATAGATTAGTATCAGAGCATGGTTCACCCCTCAGACTGAATGGTTTGTGTGTTGGTCATGCATTAATGGTGGTTGCATATGTGTTCTTTGTGTTGTAAGACCATGTGCCTATTGCATTTGTATGGTATGGGTCATAGTTGTAATGATGTCACCATGGGAAGTTGATGGTGTTGTTGTGGAGTGTGTCATTGTGAGTGTATGGTTGATTATGCATTGTTTATGTACGTTAGTATTCACATGTGGTCAAGTGTATAGTGATGTGATAGTTGTTTTCATGCATGAGGTCATGGTATGTGTAGTTGATATGGTCATGCATGGATGACTGCACTCTAGCTAGAATGATGGGTACATGATTATATGCTTATGTGTTATATTTCTATATATTGTCATAATTATGTTATACATGTATTAATTTGATTTGTTGATCTTGCAGACGAGGCATCCTCCCTGAATTATGCTAAGGTACATTGGTTTATTGTGATTTGGTTTAGTTGACATAATATACCTTGTAAGAAGAATATAAAAAATGACTAGCAAGATGGTAGACTACAATTCCTGAGACTCTCCTTATGAATCAGATGAGAAATGTGGTGTTGGGCACTCTTTTGAGTTGGCAGACACATTGAGGATGTTAAAAGGAGAAATAAGGAGTTGTAAGGTAGACAATGACAGAATCGTACAGGCACAGGAGAAACAAGTAGAGGTAAACGCAGTGATACTTCATAGCTTGTTAGAATTGCAGTGACAGGGACCCCTTCAGATCAACCATGAGCAAGAAGATAAAACTAATGGGGCATATGGAAATATTTCTAATGGTGGGCACAAATCAGATATGGATGACACGGTTAGAGATGTTATGCTCTTGAATACTTTGTATAGGAGAGGTGATGGACACGTACTATTCTAGTTCTGGTTCTGACAGGCACTATGATCGTCACTATTATCATCCTTATAGGAGGAGTGATAGGGAATATTTTCCAAATGATTTCAAGAAAGTAAAGCCACCTACATTCGATGGGGAAATGAAGAAGTCACATGATGCGGAAGTATGGTTTCTTGCGATGAATACACTCTTCAGGTGGTATGATTATGCAACGAACATGAAGACCAGAATAACTACATTCATTCTTAAAGGTAAAGAAGATATTTGATGAAGATGTGAAGAATTTCATATGTATTCATGAGGAGGATTTGGCTTGGAATGAGTTCGAGAGACTAATCAAGAAAAAGTACCTATTGGAGAGATACATTGATGATGAGGCAAAATAATTCTATGAGATAAAGATGAGATCAATGACAAATGAGGAGTGCACTAGCAGGTTCTTGGAGCTACTGAGATATGTGCCTTACCTTAAGGAGGATAATGCTAATATTCAGAGATTCATTAGTGGATTACTGATTGCATTCAAAGACAAGATTGAATTCGATGAGTCTAGAACATTAGAGGAGGCCATCCGAAAGCTAAAGATTTACTATGAACAATAGAAGTGCATATCTGAGACTAAGAAATACTGGAAGGGAAATGATAAGAAAAAATGAAAATAGGATAAGAAGTGAGCAAGACCTCAGGGTATAGGTAATAAAGAGAATGAAGGGCCATATAAGAAATTCAATGCATCTGACAGAGGCCAGGGATTTTGATCTGAGGACTAGAATAAGGATGCAGGCTGGAAGCTTATAGAATGTTGGACTTGTGGCAAGGATCATCGTAGGAAAGATTGTCCACAGCATTAGGGTGGTAGACCAAAGATCTACAGTGCTAAAGAGGCACAAATAGTGGGAGATGTTGGGCGGAGTATTCCTAAGATCTATACAACACTGGATAATAGATATGCAGACCATCAGGCATCTACCATTGAGATGGATGGTAAGCTTTGTGATCAAGTTGTTTCTATTTTGATTGACCTTGGATCTAATTATAGCTATGTTAATCTTGAGCTGGTGGATGAGTGTGGTTTGAATAAAGAAGTGCATCCAGAATCTTGGTTAGTGCAGTTGACTACAAGTACAAAGAAGCGAGTTCATCATTGGTTAAGAGCTTGTACATTTAACTTGAATGGTATGCCTACCTCAACACACTTGAATGTATTATTGTTGGGATCATATAATATGTTGTTGGGAATGGATTGGTTGTACCTTCATAGAACCAAGGTGGATTGTTATGACAAAGCCATTGAGTGTTTAGATGAAAATGGGGAACAAAAAGTCTTGGGGCAAGAAGAAAGCAACATCAGTTAGAATGGTGACAACTATGCAAGTCAAGTGTAGTCACAGGAAAGGGTGTGTTATTTGCAGTGCACATTTCTAGTGACATAGGTAAGGAAGTTGAGGATGCAGATGTTTTAAGCAGGTACTCAGTTCTACAACAGTTTCAAGATGTATTTACTTAGAATATTTCATAATTTCTACCTCAGATGGGAGTAGAATTTTCTATTTAGTTGGTGCCGGGGGCAACCTAGCATCAAAGGCACCTTACAGGATGAGTACACCAGAGTTGGTAGAGTTGAAGCTACAGTTGAAGGATATGTTAGACAAGAGATACATTAGGCCAAGTGTATCACCTTGGGGCACACCGATATAATTTGTGAATAAGAAAAATGGTACTCTCATGCTATGCATTGACTACAAGTAGTTGAACAAAGTGACCATTAAGAACAGGTATCCGTTACCGAGGATTGATGACTTGTTCGATCAGTTGAAGGGAGAAATAGTGTTCTCGAATATTTATGTGAGATATGGATATCATTAGGTACACATTAAAGAAGATGACATCTACAAGACAACTTTCCAGACAAGGTATGGGCATTATGAGTTTGTTGTAGTTCAATTTGGTTTAATTAATGCTCTAGCTACCTTTATGTGATTAATGAATAGTGTGTTGCATTTGCATTTGGATAAGTTTGTTATTGTATTCATTGATGATATATTGGTATATTCTAAAAATGAAGAAAAGCATGTCGAGCATTTAGTAGCAGTGTTGATATTGTTGATAGAGCATCAGTTGTATGCTAAGCTAAGCAAGTGTAGTTTCTTTCAAACTGAGGTACATTACTTGGGACATGTTGTTTGCAAGGATGGCATAATAGTGGATCCAGAGAAGGTAAGAGCTATCATGGAGTGGGAAGCTCCTAGAAATGTAGATGAGGTGAGATCCTTCAAGGGATTAGCAGGTTATTACAAGAGGTTCATCAAGAACTTCTCATAGGTTTCTTATTCTATCACATCATTGCAGAGGAAAGGTAAGAAGTTTGAATGGACAGAGGAGTGTGCATCTAGTTTCGAGCAACTCAAGAAGTTGTTGACACATGCACCAGTGTTAAAAATTGCAGATTTGGACAAAGAGTTTGTAGTATGTATAAATGCTTGCAAGAGAGAATTTGGTGGAGTCCTTATGCAATACAGATAGGTGGTATGCTATGAGTCACAAAACCTTAATGAGAACGAGAAGAACTACCCAACACATGATCTTGAGTTGGAAACGATCATACATGTGTTGAAATTTTGGAGGCACTATCTTCTTGGTAGGAGGTTTGTATTGATGAGTGATCATAGTGGTTTGCAGTATCTATTTAACCAACCAAATCTGAATGGAAAGCAGGCTCAGTGGTTGGCCACAATAAGTGAGTTCGATTTTGAGACAAGGTATATCAATGGTATGGAGAACAGAGTGGCAGACAATCTTAGTAGGTGGATATAGGTAAATCACATAGCAACTATGAGCTCTTATGGGACGGGTTTACAGGATAGGATCTTGCAGGTAGGTCAACATGATGACAAGTATATGGAGATTGTGCACATGTTTCAGTAATGTACAAGTACACGTAGTGCTATAGTTACAGGTATAGGTGTAGGTGTGAAAGATGTGGAATATTGTCTCACGACAAATGTATTGGTTAAATTTAGGGACATGATATATATGTCATACATTAGTGAGCTCAAGAGGGTGATCTTGAGTGAGTTTCATGCGAAACCATATTCAGGTCACCCAGGTTATCAAAAGACACTAACAACATTAAACAAGTTTTACTATTGGTCGAATTTAAAGAGAGACATAGCAGAGTTTGTATCTAGGTGCTTGGGTTGTCATCAAGTGAAGGTAGATTGTAAGCATCTAGGTGGACTGCTATAGCCGATTGCGATTTCAGAGTGGAAATAGGAGGTCATTTCCATGGACTTTATCACAGGGCTTCTGAGGATAGTGAGATAGCATGATTCCATCATGGCAATGGTGGACAGGTTGAAAAAGGTAGCAAACTTCATTCCAGTGAAGTCTACATTCTCAACGAGTGATGTAGCACAAGTCTTCATCAGGGACATGGTCAAAATGAATGAAGTTCTGAAGCAGATTATGTTAGACAGGGATGTAAAGTTCACTTCCAAGTTTAAGAAGGAGTTGTTTACATGTTTAGGCATAGAGTTGGCCTTCAGTACATCTTATCATCTGTAGACAGATGGACAGATAGAGAGGGTCAATAGGATATTGGAGGACATGTTGAGGATGTATGTCATGCATCAGTAACAGAATTGGGAAGATTACCTTCCATTGGTAGAGTTTACTTAAAAAAATGGGTATCAGGAATATTTGAAGATGATTTTGTTTGAGGCATTGTATCAGTGGATTTGTAATACTCCCATTAGTTGGAGTGATCCAGTTAACAAGGTGTTGATTAGATCAGACATGTTGATGGAAATGGAATAGGAAATTCAGGTAATCAAGAAGAATCTTAAAGCAGTACTAGATAAGTAGAAGAGCTATGCATATCGGAATAGGTTGTTCAAGGAGTTACAGGTTGGGGAACAAGTGTAGTTTCACATCAAACAAAAGAAGAGCTCCTTACAGATTGGATCATGTTTTAAGTTGGCACCCCGGTTTGTGGACCTTTTAGGGTTATTAAGAGGATTGGGTCAATAGCCTATTAACTTGCACAACCTATGAAAGTGAAAGTCCATGACGTTTTCCATGTCTCATTGCTTAAGAAGTATGTTAAATATGTTTGATCATGTGATTGACTGGTTTATATTGCAGTTGGATCCAGAAGGAGAATTCCAACCGGAACCGCAGTGCATTTTGCAGAGAAAGATGCTCATGCTTCGGAACTGAGTAATCGAGCAGGTTAAAGTGCAGTAGAAGCACTTTGGGCCCGATGAAGCTACATGAGAGATGACATATTAGATGCAGTCTATGTATCCTTCCTTATTCGTTGGTTGAGCAGATGTTTTGGTATATGTCTTTGGTATATGTTTTGGTGATGTTTTGGTATATTTCTTTGGTATATGTTTTGGTGATGTTTTGGTATATGTACGTATGTATATGGATGTAAATACTACAATGAGCTATGTTATAAACCTCCAATAAGCAATATTGGTGTCATGTCATTATGATGTTATACTTGATATGTTGTCATGTTAGTTTTCTTCTTAGTAGGATGATCATTGTAAATATTGCATCGAGCTAAGTATAAAGCTCCATGAGCAGTATGTTTTTCTTACAACAGTTTTGTTGGTTGTAGGTGTTGTTGAACACCGAGGGCGATGTTCCCCAAGCGGGAGGGTTCTATAACAGATCTAATGAAATTTCCATGTTATAAAATTTGATAAAGACAAAATAATAACCATGGTTGATGGGACACGTATTCCAAGTTGAATGTTGGGAAAAAACATAGTGATAGATATCACTTGTGGTTGATTAATGGCTAAGGAAATTGGCAAAGGTTGAATGGCAAAGGCTTTGGAAAAGAAAAATGACATTTTGGCATATTTATTTATGAAAATAATGGAAATTAAGAGAAAATGGATGTGAAAGGTCACAAGTTGCATGTGAGGAGGAAATTGAAGGAAAATAATGGAAAATGAAGAAAATAGAGGCCTCATTAATAAAAAGGCTTTTGAGGATCAGTACATAGACTTTTGTCAGTTCAGTTTTGGAGCTCTCTCTCTCTCTCTCTCTCTCTCTCTCTCTCTCTCTATTCTCTCTCCCTCATACTCTTGGACACTTAGATTTTTCTTGGAGCACTCTTGGAGGAGTTTTTCTTGGAGCACTCTTGGAGGAGTGTGGCATACTTGGAGTTTTGGAGCAAAAAGGAAAAGGAAGATCAGGAAAGCGTAAGAGGACATCAGGATCAATAGCTACATTGGGTTTTTATTGTAGGTACCAAGTTGCATGTATGTTTTCCTCACTAGTTTTGGCATGCATGGCATATGCATGTGGTTTATTGGTCATGATATGTCAATGGCATGGATGATTTCCTGGATTGACAGTGGATTTTCCTAGCCTTTCCATTTCCTAGATAGCCATGGTGTTGTGGGTTTATTTCTTTGTTTTCTAGTTGGGTCTCATGTTTCCTTTAGCTTGGGTTGAGTGGCTAGTTCCTGGAAGATCTGGTTGGACAAACACTCTGGAAGCCCTGTAATAGCTTGGGTTGAGTTTCTAGTCCTAGAAGCCTTGGTTTGACAAAATATCTGGAAGCCCTGGTGGGTTGAGTTACTAGTCTTGGAAGCCCTGGTTGGACAAAAGCTCTAGAAGCCTGGTGACAGTTGTGGGTTGAGTTACTAATCATGAAAGCCTTGGTTGGAAAAAACACTCTGGAGCCCTAGAAGGCTTGGGTAGAGACCAATCTGATGATTTTTTTGTGATGTTCAACCATTAGGTGGAATCACTATTTGATGGGTTGAGGTGGTTTGGCCTCTTGAAGCCTTGGATGGTTTTTTATTGACGTGTTTTATGAGATCCCACATTCATGCTTGGAATATGGCATGGGGGTGACTAAATGAAGAGATATTTAACTCAACCATGTCTACGATTGGGTGGTTCATGGAAGTCCCATAATTGGTTTGCTTTTGCATCGTTAATATGAGGTTATTTCTCTTTCTTGTTTCATGAGTATTGTACTAGTTTATATGTCGATTATATGGTTGTTGTTTCCTTGGTATTTCTGTTTTTATTATGTTGGTTATGAACATGTATTATGATAGTAGATATGTATGGATCTCATCATGTTTTTACTTGTAAATACATGAACAATGTATCTATGGCCTAATGGATGACACTGCAGCTAATGTGTTGAGGCATCAATGCTTCATACCAATTCTCAGATGAGTATGAGACCCCTATGCTCAGATATGTTGTTTAAACCTATAGATTACATATTTGTGGCATGTTTGATGAAATGAATGTCATGTCCAGTAGGGGTCTAGTCAAGCCCTTGTTCAAGTGATTTCATTTGTATCATTATTCCATTGCTATAATTTTTTATTTTAAAGGTGTCATTTAGTTATGGGCAGTGACCTAGGCTCTAGGCCTGAAAAAGTGGCTCAAATCCCAAGGACACGAGCACAACACTGGGCAAAAAAGTCCTTGTATACTGGCATACCCATGTTGTGGGAGCGTCCAGAGACCCCTAGATGCATGCATGCCCATATCAATGGAGCGTTCGAGAGTTTAATGGTTTAAAAATTCAGTGGGACCCAAGGGTTGGTTACTTGAGAGGTTGGGATGGCTCTTGGGAGTCATGTTACTGATGTGGAAGGTTTGTATGGTGTGTTTCCATTGGTCCCACTTCCTTAAGGAGACTTAGGAGGTCGAATCATATCATAGTAACTTCTCGTCACATTTTATCTCTATTGGCTGGTTGCTTGGGTAGATGTGGGAAGAGTAGGTTATAGTGATAAAAATGTAGTCCCTTTAAGAAACCAAAAAAAATGGAAAAAATAATATTTTTGTCATTTTACTTTTAGCTTGTTTCTTGGGATCTTCCCCATGGTAAAATGGGACAAAAAACCCCATAAGAGTGATAACGGTGAATGTCATTCAATCTAAGGTGGACTAGGCTCAATGTTCTTATTTTGTACAAAATAAATGTAATGTTGCCCCATTAAATAAGGTCCACTAGGTAGATAGCATGGGGCTATAATGCAGGGGCATCAATCCCAGGAAATTTATTTCCTTTCCTAGACCCAAAGGATGAAAAAGCCCACAAGAGTGGTAATGGTGAATGTCATTCAATATAAGTTGGAATATGCTCAATATTCTTATTTGGTACAAAGTAAATGTAATGTGGCCCCATTAAATATAGTCCACTAGGTAGTTAGCATGGGGTTATAATGCAGGGACATCAATCTCATGGAATTTATTTTCTTTCCTAGACCCAAAAATGTCATGAGATTCCAAACGTGAGAAATTATCTTCGATGTAGATAGGTAAAAAATTAGGAAACTTTATGTGATTACATGTGTCCAAGGCATAAGGGAATCTAGTTTTTTTGCAGTTTTTAAGTTTTTTCACTGAGCTGGTATGATTGGCTAAATGGGTCTTTGTAATGAATGCCAAGTGTCAGCAAAAGTTGTTAGGTAGTTCCTAGAATTGGGACACATGTCCAATTAGTTTTCATATCGTTATTAGATATCCTAGACAATATTCAATTCCATAGACAAGTAGAAAATCCAATATGGAGGGGTGTTGAAAAAAATGTGGAGAGAGAGCCTAAGAAGTTTTGCAGCTGAGAGGCCATCAAATTCTAAATGTGCTCCAAAATTATATATATATATATATATATATATTAGATAATATATATATTATATATATATATTATATATATAATATAGTATATATATATTATATATATATTATTATATATATATCTTATATTATTATATATCTATATATATATATATATATATATATATATATTATATATAATATATATATATTCTATATTATATATATATATATATATATAATATATATATATATATATAAATTTATTAATAGATGAATTGACTTTTACTAAGTCATTTTGTTGATCAGTTTTAACTAAAATGTGGTAAATATTTTTTAAATTATAGTTTAACTAATAAATGAATTGACCTTTACTAAGTCGATTTTCCCGATCAATTTTAAAGAAAAAAGTAGTAAAGACTTTTAATAACTTCTACTTTATGTTATTTAATGTAGAATTGAAGCCCCCAAATTTTTATAGGACACTAAATTTATTTGTACATTCAAAAATATATTTTGAATAATAAAAATCAGAAAAATTTATCACCTAATTGAATAAAAAACAAATATTTGTTTAATTGCTCCTTTTTATACACACAGTATTGATTGACATAATCACCTCTTCTGACATTTGAACATTTTATCACCAAATTGAATAAAGAAACAAAACTCTTTTAAGTGCTTTTTTTATACACACAGTATTGATTGACATAATCACCTCTTCTGAAATTTGAACAAATATAAATAGAATGAATATAAAATAAACCTCCCTCTCCCATGTATGCTAACCCTTGTGCACTATATTACAACTACTATGGAGTTCACATCATTAAAATCGTAAGTAGAATCATTAGGGAGATCACATAGTTTTTGGTGTTAGAAAAAAATGAAAGAGAGAAGATAGAAATTATACACAATAGAAATCACTCACTGTCATATATTTATTGATCACAATAGTTACAAAGATATAGGACATTAATCATTGACTTCAAAATCTAGATCACGACTACAACTCATACATAGGAAACAACAACATATAGATTGACACTTGGGAAATCACAATGACAACTCGCGACAACACATGGAGCCATTACTTCCAATACCCTCTTGTTGATGATGCTAGACCCACCAACATTCAGGGGATCTCCCTGATATGAATTCCCAATTAGACCTCACACCATTTGATGTAGGAGTCCCATTAGGTATGATGGCTCGCTTGCTATTATCTTAAAGATATGCCTTAGCTCTTGCTTGTTAGCACATGGGAGTGGTATACTTAGTCTTCAAATAATGAGTTTCGTGTGCCTGGTGAGTCCTTAGTGTAACTTGTGTTTAAGTTTTTCATTGCAGAGGGAGAGGGTGAGTGTGAGTCTCAGGTCAAAAGGGAATAGTCCCAACTCAGTTAGAGATACACAACATGGTAGGAAATGTGCAGCTTTCGGTGAAGTAGTCCACATGGATGCGGCAGTCACAAACACAAAGTGAATAGATAGCATGTACAATACAACACCCAACGAAATAGTCCACACGAGTGTGATGATCGTTATAAAATTTTACAAGAATGAATTTGTCGAGTGTCCGACAGAATAGTCCACATGGGTGAGACATCATTAACAACTGATACAACACATATGCACTAAAACAACCTAAATAGTTCAACTGTCTTAATACAGGTTAAAACAACATGCATTACAAGTTTCCAAAGAATAGTATTACAAATGAATACAATACATGTGTGAAAACATGTTGGCCTGTTAATAGGTTTATGAATTAAGTGAACGTTCCAAGACACATCTGTACACGATACATCACTAACCCCGATAGCCGTGAGTTGGAGTCATTTCTCTCTCCTCAAAGAAAAGACTACAAACTCTTAAGGCTATGTGGGAGGAGACAAGGTGAAAAAATTCCTTTGCATGTACAAATGAGGGGTATATATAGCCAAGGGTGAGCTTGACCCTTATGACTCTTCGACTTCCCTCATGGCTATTTGACATACATGACTCTTCAACTTTGTTTGTGGATCTATTGGAGTTCCATGTTACATTACATTGATTACAATAGTATGGCCCACAATAGTGATGTGGCCAAGACGACTCATGACATGACTCGAAATGATAGTTCTGGTATGTTCATGCTGATGGTGGTGCCCATGTCGAGCTGCAGTCTTGCTAAATGATGAGTGTGCTCTTGGTGTATCATAGCTTCACCTCTACATGAAAAAGTGTGCGGAGTATTCGATGGTCTTGGAGTTCGCTTGATGTTGCATTTGCATGTATCCTCTTCGCTGGTGCTTGGAATGTTTCATGTGTTCATCCATTCATGAACAAGTCTCCTAGCATATGCTCCTTATTCATCCGGTTTGTCGTCGCACCATGTCTCATTCATGTACCAGTCTCTGCAATCACTCATGAAAAGGCGACATCAAATCCAAAAATCCCCTAGTCTACCACGATGCATCATCTTTCCTTTTCAGGTGGAGGTGACCAGGAGAGAGGACAAGGCTCTGAAACTGCACAAAGCACATTTGAAGTCGGGATGCGGGGTTCTGGGACACTATTGTGAAAAACTACCCAGAGTTCATTGAGAGGCTATGTTGTGCTGTTTGGGACAACAGTGACATCTGTAGGATCTAGCTCAGCTAGGAGCTAGAATTGTGCAATTTTTCGGGGAAGGCAGTGAGGACAGCAGGGGGCACTAGCAGTGGAAATTGCGCAGATTTTCAGAGGAGGCTGGGAGTGGGTTATAAGAGATTGCTAGCCAAAACTGCACAGAATTGAGAGACAGTCATGAAGGACATGTCTGCACAGTTTTTGGGCTGAGTGGGGTGTTAGGCAGTAGTTGAATAGTCCTAGAAAACTACACAATTTTCAATAGGAGTAGTAAGCCGGCTGATAGGGGGACTAACTGACAGAACTACGCAATTTTCAGAGATAGTGCAATGACAGGTAGCGGGTGCCTGTCCCTCTTGTTTGCACAATTTCTTTAATCAATGCAGGCTAGCTGGTTGACAACTTCTATGCAATTTTTGGGAGGAGTGAAGCCAAGGGTCACTGGCCGGTCAAATTCTCTGGTTAACCAGCATAAGGCTTGGTGGATAGGCCTATGGGCAGCACTGATTGAGATAGCTTCTTGGGAAACTTTTGCACTATTCTGGGTGAAAGTCATCTAGGTCAATTCCAAGATTGTGCAGTGCAGACTACCTGGGAGGTAGTATCAAGCTCTACGCAATTTTGGGCAAAAGTACTTAGTCACTAAGGGTTGAAACTGCGTAATGAGACTCAGTGGAGGTCTGCTTGATGGAGGCCAATCTGGTTGACGAATATTTGGTGCAATGGTTAAGTGTGTGAGCAAGTGAAATCATGTATACATGACATTCCGAACACACACTGTTGTGAAACCAGCTCAAGAAAAAAATAGAAAAGATAGATCCACGCCTTAGAATTCAGCCTCTTTGAGGGGGCAACCTCCTTTACATTACATAAATGAACAATTCTTCGATGATACAAATGACAAAACCTCCTTTCTATATATAGGAGTCTAAGGAGTCACAATATAACCAGCTGACCTAACAATAATAATATAAAGCCACAAAAATAACAATAGAGGGATTCTATGGGGCACAGTAATAACAATATGGGGACAATAGGGGCACAACAATATTTATAAGAGGTACAACTACAATAGTAATGGGGTAATGACTAGTATTATAGGGACCCAACATGCTCGTCTCCTTCAAAAAAGTGTTGTCCTCAACGCTTGAGTAGTTCTCGATGCTTCTGTATAAAATTCTCATCCTCCCATGTGGAATCTTCAGCAAATAAGTTCTTCCACTTGACAAGATACTCTGAAATTGATCGATTTTGTAGCTGTCGAGTTCTTGTTTCTGTGACTGCTTCTGGGTCCAATATAATTTTTCCTTCCTCGCCAAGTTCTGGAAATATTGTTTGAACTAGGAGCTTATCGCCTATAACCTTCTTTAAACATGAAACATTGAAAACTGGGTGCAATCGAGAAGCTACAGGAAGCTCCAATTTGTATGCCATAGTACCAATCTTTTGCAACACCTTGTACAGACCATAATACTTTGGTGATAATTTATTGTCATTCTTAGCTTGCTTGAGGGACATTTGCTTATATGGTTGTATCCATAGGAATACCCAATCACCTACATCAAAAATTCTTTCGCTGCGATGTTGATCTGCCTATTGTTTCATTATATTTTGTGCCAACAAGAGGTTATCCTTTAAGAGTTGGAGGACTTGTCGTTGATGTTCGATGTGATGTTCCACTGCTTCAACATTAGAATTTTCTCTTAAATATGATGTGATGGATGGTGGCTGATACCCATAAAGTGCCATAAATGGGGTTATTTTTGTTGCTGTATGGAAGGAAGTGTTATACCACCATTCAGCCAGAGGCAACCATTTGACCCATTGTGTTTGTTTATCAGATACAAAGCAACGAAGATATCCTTCCAAACATTTGTTTACTATCTCAGTTTGCCCATCAGATTGAGAATGATAAGATGAGCTATGAGATAACTGAGTACCAAGACAAGAAAATAATTCTGTCCAAAACTTTCGAGTGAAAATGGGATCTCTATCACTTACAATAATCTTTGGGTTTCCATGTAGCTTTTGAATTGTTTCCATAAATGCAGTAGAAACTGTAATAGCTTTAAATGGATGTGATAATGCACAAAAGTGTATACTTGGTAAGTCTGTCAACTACCACCATGATGACACTCTTGTTGGAAATAATACTGAGAGGGGGGGGGTGAATCAGTATTATCACATTAATAAAACTTTTTCATTTCCAAACTCTGATTCATATATGCTACTTCCAACTTCTTATGATTAAGTTAATTGATCTTCAATGAGTGCATTAGAACATTATCAACCATATTATCAGTTAACTGATGCAGTAACATAGAATAGATCATCACACATAAGGCACACACATGAACACCATGATATAAGGTGGAAACCCAATGCGGGAGAAAACCACCTGCTGTAAGTCATCTCAATCTTCTTCTTAATAAGAAAATCCTTTTACAATATTTGTACTGGTGCAATCTTATACCAGTACGGGAGCTACAACCCCCTTTGCTCTTGTACTAGTCGATCCATTTACTAGTACGCACGCTGCTACCTGCTACAATGCTCCAAAGATTCCCCTTTGCTTTTGTACTAGCTTAAGTACTAGTACGTAGGCGCCGGCCTACAATCTTCTCTCCTCCAGGTACCACGTT
>APFE030917472.1:34021-47218 GCA_000404065.3 Pinus taeda | reverse complement strand
CATGTAAGGGACCACAAGTAGCTAGTAATAATGTAATGGGCCCATGGTATTAGATAGATGGTATTGAGGGAACCATGGTAATGACCCATGGTATTGTATGTATGAGGCCTATATAGAGGCTAGAGACTTCCCATTGAGAGATATCAAGGATTATTGTATGAAAAGGCATATGGCTTGTGGAGTGTTCTCCTTCCTTAAGAAGTGAATGTATGGTGTTGCCCTACCTTAAGGGTTTTATCAATAAATAAGCATTTCTATCTATATTGAGCTCTTGTTATTTCTTGGGTATTGAATTGTCTTATATTTTCATATCAAATCTATAACAATAGTCTTCTACCTTGTTGTAAACATTACTTATAGAATTCCTTGAACTCATTACTAAAAAGTTCTCCCCCATCGTTTGTTCTCAACACCTTGGTTTTCTTCTTTGTACATGTATTCCTTGAGAAATCATCAATTAAAAAGAGATAGTACAAAAGTTTTCCTAGTGACGAAACATACACATATACAAATACATCATTATGTACAACTCGAAAATGATTTTAGATATTGTGGTGCATGTTGAGAATCTTGTCGGATTTTGTTTACCAAAAATGTAATGTTCACATTAACCAAGATATTATATGTAATTAGCCATAGCATCAACCATAATTTTACTCTATAGTGCTTGAAGGTCCTTCTCTCCAATATTCTCCATTCTTCAATGCCACATCATTGTATTTTCTCCATAGATAATCGCGGTTTTGGCTTCATCGTCTATAACCTTAAGAACAAAAAAAATTGCTACACCCATTACTAAGAGTGATTCCCAACATCTTGTACATAGTTCTAGTTCAAACCCTTGTTAGCAATACCATTGTTGCTTGAACCATCCTATATGATTCCTTTTCAATCATAGTATTTACAACTATAATACTCAGTTTGCTTACATATATCATGTTTCTAGCCAACCCTTGAAGTTGTAAAACACTAGAGAGCGTTCTAACCCTTCTATCCTTGAGCATCTATTTAAAATTTCCTCATCATATGATTATGGCTCATACCCAAGGAAAACATCAGTTCCTCCATTATACCTTTCGTATTTGGAAAAATAGTCCTTATGCAAAGTCATATGAAAGGAGGTGCCCAAGTTGATCATGCATATATCGTGATCTACATGTGTGCTTCAACAATGTGAGTACACATACCTTTCCTCCTATGAGGAGTTTTTTTCATCCTTGAACAGGTCATCATGAGGAGCCTCCTCTCTCCCAACACTTTCAATATTATATATTGAGTGGTAGTGGAATAATCTCTCATATTTAATATATGTTTGTTATGGATTGTAACTATGATTTATAATTTCAGTAAATGAATTTAGCTATGTGAATTTTTATTTATTAATTTCTTAAATTGTAAAGATTTTGAAAAGGTTATAAGAAAAAATAATGATTTTAAAGTAAAGTTATTTATTTATTATAAATGATATTTTTGTTGTTTTATGATATAATTTGAATAAAATATTTATTTTAATGATACTAATTTAGGTGAAATTATTGATTAAGTTAAAAAAAATTGTGATTTCTTAGTAAATTTTTAATGTTTAATAGAATCTCATTGTAAAAGAAATCACTACTTATGGAAAAATTATATAGTGTGTTTTTTAAGTAAAGTTTAACAAAAATTTAGTATAATTAAATCTAATATATATAGATATATATATGTTATAACATATATGTTAATATTTCCTATTTTAAATAATAAATACAAATTATATTTATAATTTATTCATATCTCATTTTTTAAAATAAATAATAAATCATTATTATTTATAATTATTATTATACTATATATTATTATATATATATATATATATATATATTTAATGTACTCCAAAATTATATATATTGATTATAAAGAGAATAATTGTCATATATTATTCTGCTATAACAATTAATTTTAAATTTTAAATTAAATTAAACATTAATTCATAAGAAATGAATTTTACACCCTTAAATTATTTCCCACTTACCATTAACGAAACCAAATTTTCACATATAGTTGAATTAAGAATAAACATTAACAATAATGTGATATTATTTCCCACTTCCCATAAACGAAACCAAATTTTCACATATATTTGAATTAAGAATAAACATTAACAATAATTTAATATTATTTTATTCAGGGCTATCCGACATTAGTAAATGTAACAGAATCTGCAGTACAGTGAGTTAGTTGTTGTCAAGCCAATAGACTTGAGCGGCAAACACAGCGTGGTAAAATTGCCTACATGGTAGCTTGTTTTTCACCTCGACTCTCGAACATGGATTCGCAATACAATTAATCCTTTAGGCGATGTTTTAGGCTTTGTACAATTTAAAAGAACCGGAGAATTCAATCCAGCAATAAAGAGGAGGAGAACAGTACCTTATCGGCCTTGCTCATCTCTGTGACTCTGACTTTTGTAACGCCAAGGCATTAGCATTTGTTTCTTCCATCTGTTTTGCCTGTACCATGCAGAATACAAGGGAAACTGATAGGCAGAAAGAGATGAGAATACCCAGCCCCGCCGCGTTCTTGGCTCCCAAATGGGTGTCGTTATGAAGTGAGGGTCAGATAGAGCGGGAAGACAGATAAGGTATTATTTCCGTCTTTTTAGCCCTCGATTGAATCCTCTGGTTCCAGGAAAGAAAGACCAAGTTTTAATCACCATATTCCCTCGATGCCTCCAAAGTTTTGAGATTTTTTTTTGTTGAATCCAAATCTATATCTGTGTGTGCAAAGGGAATCATCATTGTTGCTTTAACTTGGCCAATATAATTTTTTTTATCTAATTTCTCTATCTACCAAGTGTGGAGAGGGATTAAATGTCTTTTCACTCAAAAGATATTATTAGCATCTCAAGAAATTTGATCCTCTCAGAGTCACTACAAGAAATTAATCCTCTCTAAGAAATTTGATCCTCTCCGACCTTGGTAGATACAGAGTTAAGATGGATCAGATATGGCTTAATTCACCCATTTAAATAGGCTACATTCCACATGAATACCATGGACCCATGGTATTGATAGCCCGTGGTATTGACCCTTGGTACTAATGTGAAATATATGTTATTTAAAGGGGGAAATTAAACCACCCTAGATCCAATCTCTTGACCACATGATAAAATGGGTCAATACTATGAGTCATTTTTATTGTTGTTATCATTTTACTTTTACTTTTTTATTATTATTATTACAAAGTTAAAATGTTTACATTACATTATTTTATTTATTTACTTATTTTTGGATTAAATCTCTTTTAGCTCTAAAAAGGATTTGCATCTTACGAAAGTTGATCCCTCTAGGAGCCACTACAAGTAATTTGATCATCTCCGAGCTTGGTAGATCCGAAGTTAAGATGGATCATGTATGGTTTAATTCACCCCTTTAAATAGGCTACATATAGGCTACATTCGACATGAATACCATGGACCAATACCATGGACCCATGGTATTGATAACCTGTGGTATTGGCCCTTGGTACTAATGTCAAATATATGTTATTTCAAAGGGGAGATTAAACCGCCCTAGGTCATATTTCTTCAAATGGAAATCTCTTCCAGAGTGTATACCAGAGTGTATACCACATGAATAAATAGGGTAAATACTATGAATATTTTATTGTTATTATCATTTTACTTTTACTTTCTTTTATTATTATTATAAGCTTAAAATGTTTACATTACATATTATTTATTTATTTATTTATTTACTTATTTTTATTTAATTTGACTAATTTAAATAGTAATCATACATTAAGTTACATATCTATCTTTTTTTTTTATTATTATTAAAAAGTTAAAATGTTTACCTTACATTAGTTTATTTTAAAATGTAATCACACATTAAGTTACATCTCTACCATACTAGGCTCGCAAGCACCTTTCAACACAATAATTGGAATTAATGCCTTCAAATATACTAGGCTCGGGAGCATATTTCAACACAATAATTGGAATTTAATGCCTTCAAATATGCTAGATTAGAGAAAAATAACATGTGAAAAACCATGGACTGTCAAACCCAAAATCTAAAAAAGACTAATTTTTACATGACATCATAACATCTTATTAATTTTCTTAAATTTTTTTGGAAATTTTAAATTTCTATTTATGTACTTTTATTTTACGTACTTTTACTTTTATGTACTTTTATTTTTTGAAATTTTTAAATATTTATGTACTTTTACTGACTAAAAATGTTGAGAGGACATTACAAAATCACTTCCATATGGGTTTGAGAGCACCTCTCTAAGCAATCCAATGTAATGTAGTGTCATGTAAACATATATGTCGGTGAAAATAAAATAAAAACAAATTATTCTTTTATTTAATTTTCATGAATTATTTCCTTTTGCTTTTGACCTCTGAACCCATAGTGTTGAACAATCGATCCTATTCATGTGGAATCTTTGAACCCATACTGTTGACCAATCCATCCAATTCATGTGGAATACAACCTATTATTTAAAGCAGGGAATTAAACCAACTTAATTTCATCTTAACTATAGATCTACCCAGATCTTACACATTTGATTTGATTTAATTAGATTCATCATAACTACGGATCTACCTAAAATACCATGGACCATTAGGAAATATTCCACATGAATACCATAGACCAATATCATTTATTCTCAATACCATGATTGCTTTTTGTTTTTATTTTTATTTTATTTTTAGAATTATTTTATTCTGTTTATTGTTTATTTTCTTTTAAAATTAAAATTTTTACCTTACATTACCATTAATTTTTTATTTATTTTTAATTTTTTTAATTTTTTGAAACATTCATTATTATATATATATAATATATATATAACAAAATCAAAATACTTGCACGACATGACCAATATCTTCCATATAAAATGTGCAATTTCAGTTTAAATCAAAACCCATTCATATTGTTATTTATTTTTTAATAAACAAAATATTATAAAAAGATTTATCCCTTCATATACATCTACTAATACAATATTTGAAAAGACATATTCTCTGACATCCCTCTTAAAACCACTTAGAAATTAACTATAAATTACCAATAATTTTTCTTTTAACAATATAATATATGTATGATTTGCTTCATTCACTCAATCGCCTTTGAACATTTCTTCACAAAGGTAACAAAATGTTGTTTTCCAAAATTCTCTTTATCTCTTCTCTTCCACAATTAAGAGTTATTGTATACACTCCTCGTTAAATTTGGTTTGTTGCGTAGATTTGATTAGCATTGTATCGAACTTTACTTATATATTTTATATTTTGCACAATGTTTTTACTTACAAATTTAGGGCTATGGCAAGCCAAGGGGTTGGCTAGCCAATCTTTCTCGATAGTTTAAGGATGGAATTATTTTTGTATTTTTTTATACAATATAACAAATTTACAATATTATATTAATACTTAAAAATTAATATTACAAATGTGGCTAACTTTAAATAATATAAGTCTATACATTTTTCAAAATAAATATATTTGTCTTTGGTGTTACCTTCATGTTACTTTTCTTTGGAGAACTTTTATATACTTTACTATATTGTCGATGGCTACCATGTGCTTCCATGGAGGCCTCATAGCATTTGACCAATGTAACATATGAGAGGAAGGGTTCGTGGCCTAATAAATCACTAGACATGTATCGAGTTCAATGGTGATGATTTGTTTCGGGTTTAATCAACGATGAGCATTACTCTAACCTTGTTAGGGTAACTACCTACCGTGAGTCCCTTGGCCACTTTGCCCTCATTTACTTTTTCATAGGTTGAGAGATGAGCTCCGCAACCTCAACTTTAAGTTGGTAAATAATAGGGTTTTTCCCTGTATTGGAAGCGTTTTCCACCCTCATTTGGATAGTCTTGTTTTGAAATACTAGGAGAAAAGAGGTTTGCTTGATGGTTGAGACAAGGTTTTCTCACTAGGTCTAAATTTGATCACTCGGTCTTCACTGTGGAGTAATACTATACCGTGCATTCATATTGGGGGATATATATTGAAGAAAAAATGACATAATATATTGAGCATAAAATATGGGAGTAAAGGGTTTTTATATTAGCATGTATAAAAAATAGAGCTCAAAGATAATGAAAATTTATAAAGCGGTATAAAAAAATGTTAATGAAAAAATTGATACCTAGCATATCTAGTGAAAGTAGGGATTTTTTAAATTGAGGTGTATTGGGTTAGTATTGGCATCAATTTAAATAATTTTATTTTCATAGGTATTTTCCAATATGTAGTAAAATTAAGGGCAATTTTTAGTATGGCATGAATGCACATGCTATACCAGAGGTTCATTGAGTGAGGTCCCCATGAATTTGAACCTCTTAATTTGTAGATTTAATTTTCTTTTCTATATTTACAAATTTATGCAACTTTGGATAATATATTTGTAATTAATTAAAATTAATTTATTTTCTTTGCTTGATGATACATGTACAATTCAAACCCTAGTTTTTTCTAGAGGTTCTAGTCTCGACAACATCATCTATAGATATTTTTCTTGATTCCATTCATTTGATGTGGCTTTTCGAGGGCAATTCTTTGTAATTTAAGTCCAAAACCAAAAACTGATATTGATTATTTTCTAGGATGAATCAAATTGTGGTGGACACTGAATCAAATTATTTTCACTATAACAAAGCTTTGGAGTGGGAATTTTGTCCTTTCTTATTCAAGGTAAGAGAAAATACCAGTTACCATCAAATTCTCTTTTACATATTCTTATGATAAATTCCTAAGTGTTTTAAGAGCAAAATAAGAGTTTTCTTCTCATTGTTTTGCAGGTTAGTCCATGGTCGTGCTTTTGTTTTAATATGTGACATTTGTGGGGTTTAAATACTTCTAATTTCCTTATGTATGTTGTGGCCACTATTAGAAATCACTTTATATTATCCTTTAAAATTCCTTGATGGTGTCTTTAGGTTTCAATTTTTCCACTAGCTACATAAGATTTGGTTATAGTTATGGTATTTGTAAAAAAGAGGGCTTGTAGTTTGCTAAGGTTTCTAATGTTTTCTTGTATGATTTTCTTGAGGGTTCAATAGAACTTTTTTGGGAAGAAATATCAAACATCACAACTGTAATGTTTATTTATAATTTTATTAAGTATTTTCCTACTTTTTAAACTCAAGTTCCTATATTATGTTATGTGAATTATAACTAAAGCCTACAGAGCAAAAAACTATATTTTCCTTCTACTTTTTGGGAAAAGAAAAACTATATAATTATATTTTTTTAATTTAATGCATTCTAATATATTTATAGTTAGAGTTACTATGCCCTTGATAGATTTTGCTATTTTTTATTAACCATGCATGCATATAATGTAAATAATTTATGTTCTTCAATACGGTTATCATGGAAATATTGGAATTTATGGTATTACTAATTTTTATTTATATCCTTGTAACCATGCATGTGTATAGGGTATCTCTTACTACAACTTATTTATTGTAATGATAGTAAATCTATATCAACTATGCAATTATTATTTAATTTAGCATACACGAACTAGGCCATGGGCATGAAAAACTCTTGTACTTGGGGATCACCTAATATTTTCATTAGGCCTTGCTATTACTTTGGACTAGTTGTCCCTTGGCAATTTCAGAAGGTCCTTTTCATGGGCCTAAAACATGCTAACCTTGACATAACACAATTTCTCGTTCAAATCAACTATATTACAAAATGTATTATCATAATCCTATTTACTACGATCGATATATATATCCTTTTGCACCATTCCCACGAATATGGTTTTTAATTCAAGTGAAGTGTTAATGTTTAAAAGAAAATTATGTACAGAGTGTTATTCCTCTTACCACCTTGGTACTTCTTCTACAAAGAATATTTGGTTTTTCTATTCATAATCTCCTATATAGTGGATAAGAGGGTCAGTCCCTTGGTAGGGTTACTTCCCCAATCCTCCGTAATAAAAGGAAACTTACTTTGTGCTATAACCACCATTTTTCCTACAACATAAATAATACAAATACACATACATCTATATATATTTAACTCATAGAACATTAGTAGGATTTTGCATTCATTTTCTTGCTAATACCTAGAACCATTTAAAACATAACAAAATCCTACTCCATTATTTCGTAACCCTGAATAACCATAAATAGCTTAATTAACACAAAAATATCCAGACGTTCGTGTGCGTAGCTAAAATTTTCATAGAAATCTATTAAAGGTTGTCATTTTGCCCCAAAACATGGACTACATTCGTCAATAGTTCCCCTCAAGCCCCAACTTGTCTCTTCTAGAAGAAAAAATTAATATTTATTTCTCAGTTTACCACCTTAACACTTTGTATTTTCTTGCTACTTTTTAGGTTTAGTTCAATCTTTCTAACCCAATGTCCCTTTCTTTTAATTTAACTGCCCTTATTTCTTTCATCCTTGTTTTAGAACCTTCCACCATGTGGTAGTGTATTGTTGCTATGGAGTACCAAATACACCTTCCTTGGAGTTGGTTGTCCCATAAAAGAAAAACAAAAGCAATTTGTTGTTGTTACTAGACAAACATGGGTAAACAAACACTATAAAAAATGAAAACAATGCATACATAAACATAAACTTAAAACTAAGCAATAAACACATGAACAACGTGCAATGAAGAAAACACATAAAAAGGTAATGGAAGAGGGTTCCCTTTATTGATTGTTGAGTGTAGAAGATATATAATGGATGAATAAAAGACGCTTTCAGAGAATTGTTTGAGTAATGGTGCTAAAATCCTCAAGAAGGAAGTTTCTTTCCTCAATATCCTTGCAAGATTCCTCTCTCTCTCAAAGAAGTATGAAGACTCTCCCAATAACTAAGTCGTCTTCTCAATGGAATGCTTGTTTTCTAGGGAGCAACTTTCCAAACAATAAAATGCTTTGTTTCTTCTTCTTTTTTGGCTCTCCTAGAACTTGTATTTATAGAGTTTCCTAGACACTCCTCATCTCCTTGGCTTATAAATGTGGTGGTTCACCTCATAAATGAGATGAGAGCTACCAATTCCTTTCCTTTAAGTGTTTTGGGGGCTCAAGGCTCGAATTTGTCAACCCATGATATGTTAGGGTCCAACCCTAACCCCTTTATTTATGTAATAAGACAAATGGGACGAGTCATAGTATAGTTAGTTACATAGTCAATAAAGCCCATATTAATAATTATAAGTGGTTGACACTCATTTAAGAAAGGGACAACAATTAGTTGCAAATAGACCATAGTTAATAAATAAAGTCGTTAATCCATGTTATGCAAAGGACCACTAATCCTTAGGTTGTTGGAGGTCATTTAACTATAAATAGTCATAGTTAGTAAGGGAAAGAGCAACGAGTCTTATTTGCAATCGAGCTCCGCTCTGCTGGAGGTTGCCCCCTCAAAGAGGCAAGTGAACATTAAATCTATTTCTGAATAATAAAATGCTTGTTGTTTTTCTCATTTTATTCTGCGTTCTCGGTAATATTTATTTGCATTTGTGGTATTCTGGAATTTCTCGCAGGTGAAGAGAATAAAAAGTGGTATCAACGCACTTTCCAACGCTAGTTGTTCCTACAATTTTCACATAATTATTTTAGGCTAGAGACGTGTTCCGATGTCTTTAAACCATGGGATCTGTCATTCACCACATAAAACTGTGGATTTAGGGAGGGATGCATGCTAAAACTACAAGAGGTGGTCACGCTTCTTGGACTTCCTTGTAACCCCTATGGGTTCCCCTTCAAGTAGTAGCGCATAAGACAAAACCGTGCACAGACTTCACTTCCATGTATCCTTGGGTATATTGGAAGTACCTTAAGCTCACCTCAAACCTAGCCTTAGATAAGTCATCGACCATCTTGATGCTATTGTACACTTAGAACAACACTCGTGGAGATTACTCATGGATACGGTAGGGTAGTCAGATTATAGAGATAAGGGTACGGTCGATCCTCCTTAGTTAGCACCTTGAAAGATTGGTACGATTACTATTTTTGGACCCCTGTGTATATTGCGATCAGTAGTACCTGACACTCCTTTGTGACCATAGTTCCCTTTGCTCTCCGAAGATTGCCCACTACCTTATCTTCCAGATCAGATCTAGTATTTGGATTTCTGTTTCCGCAGTGCAAACCAAATCCAACAGTTGGCGTTTTGTCAGCGCCGTACAAATTAGATCCAACAATTGGGGTTCGATCAGACTCTTTGTGTAGTGAGGCTTGCTTCTACTACAGTTTGGGCCCTATTTCTGTAGGACATTAGGCAGGATCATATTTTTTGGAATTTAGTCACTGCAGTATTAATCAGTAGGGGGACCATCCCAGGACGCTTGCAAGAGACTTAACCCATAAGCTTCAGGACAATGAGCTGATCACAATGGTAACATTCACTTGTTAGCCTCAATTTTCTGACAGTCCCAAATTTTTCTCAAGTGATTTCAAGTGACCCCCACCAATAGATTCCTGAGCTTGCCCTCTTTCCAAGAAGACTACTCTTAAGTAATTGACCGAGGCTTGTGTATGGTAGGTACGAGATCTCAGGTCATGGCCTATGAGAAGATCAAGAGCCTTGAAAAAGGTTTGGATGAGTTCCAGGGTAATATGGACCTAATTACCACCACGCTTTCACAACTCACCAATATGATGCATAGGTCTCATAGGCAGGAGCACAGTGTTGATGAACACCTTGAAGGAGAATCTAGCCACCACCTTCACTTCCATGGAAATCACTAACATTCCCACCCGTGTCCACCCAAGTTGTACATGTAAAAATTTGATGGCTATAATACTGTAGTATGGGTAGCACAAATGGAACAATATATCTCGCTTAATGATATCTACAATAGTCAAACTAAACTACGTGTGGGAACCCTTTACTTGGACCAAGAGAGATGGCAATGGTGGAGGTGGCATCAGAAATGTTATCTCGGTAACATAGCTTGGCACATGTTCTCAAAAACCCTATGTGACCACTTTGATAGGGAATCTAATTTTTTGGGTCATCTCACTAAGCTCCTATAAACAAGCACAATAAAAGACTACATTGTGGCCTTTGGAACATTGTCCATCAGAACTGATAGTCTAGGATATGACTTCTACCTGGAGTGTTTCATCAATGGTCTCAAAGAAGCCATCCAAGCCCATGTCTAGCTGCACCACCAACCTATGTGGATGGACGCCTGCAAAAAGGTTGTCAAGGTGGAACTCACCTTAACTTCCCAGTCCACTCGCCCAAATGTTGTAGTGAAGGGGTGTCCCACCCACGGTAAGGGCCCTACCCAAACACTTAAGGTTCAAAAGATGTCTTGAGCAAAAATGTCTAAAAGAAGAAAACAAGGATTGTGTTACTACTATGATGACAAATACTCCCAGGGGCATAAATGCAAGGAACCAAAATTGCTTCAAATTGATGCTACTGATAACAACTCATCTGAGGAAGCCCCACCCCTTCGAGGGCCCGAGGACGAAGTTGAGGAAACTCAACCTGACAATGATCCCAGAGCTACGCCAGATGAACCAATTATCTCACTACATGCTTTGGCGAGCATTTCTTCACCTCAAACCCAAAATTCTAGGATTTCTTAAACATCGAGCAATAGTGGTATTGATTGATAGTGGCAGCACTCATAACTTTTTCCATTAGAGAGTCGTCGAAGTTGTTCATTGTTTTGTATGGGCAATCTCTAATTTCCAAGTCCTTATCTCTGATGGGAGGACCATGAAATGTGAAGGCCACTGTGAAAATATTAAACTTAAGATGGGAGACTACCACCTAGAACTAGTATAAAATGAGAAATTAGTGATTAGGTGACTAAAAGAGTTAGTCACCACAACATTTCCAAGTGAAATACTACCAAAAATGAGCAATCTTAAGTGCCCGAACTAAAAACGACTAACATAAATCACTAAATAAGTCGCGGGTTAAAATATGTGACTAGCTAATAAGAAATACAACTAACAATGAATAACATGAATGAGTAATTTAGTCTAAGAACAAAAATACAACTACCTAACAAGTACTACAATAATATGAATGAGTTTTTTATGTTAGTCATCTTAATTGTGTCAAGCAATCTAAATTTACAAGTGATAGGGGATTGAAAGGTTGTTAAATATTGGTTGAAAGGTTATCCTTCCTTAAACACTTCTTCATCTTCACATGGTGTATAGGTGAGCCAACTTGCATTGTTTATCTCTAATAATTTGTAATTTTAAAAATATATTTTTTAATAAAAAAAATTGTTTTAATGTATTTTTAAAAATCTATTCATTGAATCTAATTCGATATAGTTCCAATTTGAAATTAATTTGAAGAGAAATTTTAATTTTTAAGACTATAATATTAAATAAAGACTACTTTAATTTCATATTAATTGACCTAGATCCATAACCACAGATCTATCAAGCACCGAGAGGGATCCAATCTCTCGAGCTGCAAATTTTTTTTCTAGTGTAAAACTTGAGGACATGTTTGCACCTCAAGAGAATGGATCCCTCTTGAAACTTGATATTTATATGGTTAATATGGATTTAGGTTGGTTATATAATACTATATAACATCTATATTTGTATTTGTGTCTCTTTTTTATTCCCTCTCTCTATCTCAACCCCCAAACATACAAACACCCTCTCTCCCTCTCTTCCCCTTGTATAACTATCTCTCTCTTCCCCTTCCTCCCTCTCTATCTATATCCTTCTATGTATTCCCTCCTACACTCCTCTCTCCCTCACTCTCTCTCCATGACTCCCTTGTCACCCCCTCTCTCTACACCTTTCTCCCTCTATGTTTTCCTTTTTCCCTCCCTCTCTTGCCCACTCGAATTCCATCTCTCTCTCCTCATCTCTATCTTCCTTCCTCTTTATCCCTTATCTCCCACCTCCCTCTACCCCTTCCCCCATCAAATCACTCTCCCTCTCTCTCTCTCTCCCTTCCAACTCTATTACTATCTCCCCCCTCCCTGTCCTTCTTCATCGCTATGTAGCCATCTCTCTCCCTTCCCCTTATCTCCCTATCTCTATCCTATCCTCTTCTTTCTCTTATTTCTTCTCCTCTCTCCCTCACTCTCTCTCCATCTCTCCCTTCTCACTCCTCTCTCTCACCAACTATATCTCTCTATGTCTTTGTTCTTTCCTCCCTCTCTCTCCCACTCCAACTCTCTCTCTCTCTCTCTCTCTCTCTCTCTCTCTCTCTCTCTCTCTC
>APFE030917472.1:20014-33652 GCA_000404065.3 Pinus taeda | reverse complement strand
CATAGATCCATATCAGCATAATTTTATTAAAACTTTAATTTAATTTCTATGAGAATATTTTTAGTAGTCGATAGAGTGTTTAGATATATCTCAAATTGTAACATTTTCTCTTTTGGATTCAACTAAAAAAATGTTGTAAAATAAATAAAAATAAAATATTTTTACTATGAAATAAATTATGGTTTTTTTGCATGTGGTATTGATAAGCCATGGTATTGGCCCATGGTATTGTAACAAAGTCGATTCACAAGTTAATATCCATGGTAAAGTTAGGAGTGAATATCCATAATAACAATCTTGTCATATTGTTATATTGTGAAATAATTCAAGTTTTTTGGGCATGTGGGGTTGATAATCCATGATATTGACCCATGGTATTATAACAAACGTTGTTTTTTACAAGTTTTACAAGTTAATAATATCTATCGTAATGTGGGGATGAATATCCATGGTTAAGAATCTTGTCATATTGTTATAAAACATTTTGGTTGTGAAATAAGTTATGGTTTTTGGACTTGTAGTATTGATGAGCCATGGAATTGGCCCATGGTATTGTAACAAAGTGTATTCACAAGTTAATTGAGACCATATTTAATATTTACACTCATCCCAATATCATTTTTAACTTCTTCTTCTTAATTTTAATTTAGCATTTTACGCAAAAATAAAAATAAAAATAAAATAAAAATCATTTAACCAATTGCAATTTATATAAATGTTTAATATTATAAATATTTCTTTTATTTTTTCCCCTTATAAATATTTCTTTTCTTTTTCATTTCCAGTTTAGTGTTGGGTTCAAATAAAATATTCACAGATTACAACATGATATTGTAGCACTATATTTTTCTCTACCTTGTTGATATCTGAGTGGAAAATCTAGAAGAAGGAAGTCCATCAACGTGATCTATGGATTTCACGGGATTCAAACCTTAGATGGAGTTTGCATGGGAAACACCTTAGGAGAGAATCAATGATTAGATGGAGGAAGGGAAAGGTCATTAGGCATGGAGATTTTGGCCATTTGTACATGGGTATCTATGGATTTCATGGGATTCGAACCTCAAATGGAGTTTTCATGGGCAACACATTAGGAGAGCACCAACAATTAGATGGAGGAAGGGCAAGGTCATTGGGCATGGAGATTTTGACCATTTGTACATGGGTATGAATTTGGACTCTCGAGACTTTTTCCAAAGATGATTTTTGTTCTTATGGGTAAACAATTTCGAGGGTTTACATGATGAAAGCATAAATTTCATATAGAGTTGAGGGTTTAATGATTATGATAATGCAAATGTTTATTGCAGCCAAAAATTCATCAAAAGACAATGCACAAGTAAGCATTTTGCGTGTCCTTATTGTGTTTTTAATTATTATGATAATGTAGATCTTGATTGCGGCCAACAATTCATTAAAATAAAATGGACAAGTAAGCACTTTGCATGTCCTTATTGTATAGATCAATGCGCTTCTCCCTAACTTTTTGAGGGTCAGAATGCATGACGTTTTATTTTTTCTTTTCACCTTTTTTTTAGTGGTTGATTGTTTTTGTAATGGACTCTACCATGCCGAAATTCAAAGGGCTTAAGTGATGCAAGCACATTTTCTCGTAGGATGCAAATAGTAGACCTTCCTCAAACTTTGTTACATGAAATTAAAATTTCCTGTAATCATGAACATAAAATCTTTTATGTTTCATCCTTACATTCTAATCTCAATGCCTACAGTTTTAAACCATGTTACTATATTTTAAGTAGAATATACTTAGATCCATTAAACCTTATAACTCTCTAAAGCTTAGGTTAATTTAACCTAAAAAGAAAGAACCTGAATGACTTTTTCAATTTAGACTCAATGCTTACAGACAATGATTAAAAACGGAAGAGCCCAAATGGTCTGATAACTTTTACTCACCCACCAATTTCCAAGACATTTGTTATTATTCTGAACCTAAACAGAGAGAGTAGAAGAAGAAGAGGAGCCTGGATGAGGTGGACCCTGACCTGCTTGATACTTTTCAAAATATGGGCATACCCTTGACTAGAAGAAGAGATTGACCAATGTTGTTGTAGATGTTCTTTTTTACTGTGTTTTCAATGCTACCATTCATAGGTAGACTTTATAGGAAGTTGAGGTTATCTTTTTTTCATTATAAGAGGTATTTCAGGAGTATCATAATCTAGTTAGGAAGTAGCTTGGTAGGTTTGTTCCTCCTACTAATAACTATTATGCTGCATTGTATTTTTTTTTTTGTGATAACTCCTTCTATTAAATCCCCAAGCACACTTTGTCACCCATGGAAATATCCACTTATTTCAAGATTAATGAGATGGAGACCAAGAAGTTTGAGAGGACTCGTATTGTTGTAGATGAGAGGAGATCTATGAGGTCATAGGAAGTATGTGACATATATTTAAGAATGCACTACACCATTTTATGACACCAATCATCTCCATGCCATAGTAGTGGATCTTTATTGCACCGAGGGAGCAATGATAAACTATTCCACTGTAAAGAATTGGTATGTCGGGGACGAGGAATTCACACATGGAATTTATAATTTTATTATGAAAAGAGGTTTGTGTGATGGAGACAAATCAACGATTTCGTGGACCTAAGTAGAGTCTACTTCAATAATCACCTGGAAATACTCAAGCATTGTTTTGAAATGTGATGATGAAATTGGAGAGTTCTATTTTGTTTCCTTGAAAAATAACTATCAATACGGGGAGAAACATGATCCATATAGGGAAGAATTGTAGCAGTAGGATTGTTTTTATATTTATATCTATAGGAATGTCAAGGAACTACTACAAAGGATTAGTGTAGGTGCAACCAAATTCTCATAATGCACGGAATTTTTCACAGTGTGATTCGATCCTCATCGGTGACCAAGCAGCTGTAAATACTTATCGTTAAATTCAAGTACAATTTGAGGTGTATTCTAAATTCTCTAATTTCATTTATTGATAGTCCTTATTGTGTCCTTGTGTCTCTTAATTTCATTGTGGTAGGATTGGAATGGGTTAAAAAATCAAGCATATCATTGAGTAAAATAGACACCCACATGTCACTACATGTCATTATGCTTACTCTCCATTTTTTATACAATTAGAAGTGAGCAATATGATGTGTGCATAACTAAAAATCCTAGCAGACATGAGGAATCCAGCCTTAGCATGGAAATTGAAACCAAGAATCATAAAATATCAATAAATTTGTGACATGAGTAAGAAACCCAATAGAATATTCTATACCAACATTGTTTATTTAGTGAAAGATACTACTAATATTTCATAATTTTCAGAGATGGTGGATTTCATGAATATTCCCTCAAGCAAAGTTATTGGCTTGAATATAAGATGGTCAATGCAACTATTTACTCTAAATAGGCTAAACTTAGGTAAGTAAAACAAGTTTGGAAATAACTAGAAACACCACCCCTGTTTATTTTAAATAGGCTAAATTTAGGTAATTAAACCAAGTTTGGAAATCACTAGAAACACCACCCCCACATCATTTTATTTCGAGTTGTACAAGATAATATTGAATAAAATTATGAGCACTTCCATTTAAATTGACCATACATAAAATAAAAAACAAAGGTTGATGATTTTAAAAGCTATGTCCATCATTAAATATAAGATATGACAAGGATGGCTCATAATTTTAAAGGCTATATCCATCATCAACTATAAGATAAGAGTTAATGAGATGATATAAAGTTTGTCTTGATATAACATTTAAACGTCATATTACTTATAACTCATGCATATTGTATCTTATTGTGCATATGTAAATTGTATGATTTCAATCTGGTTAACTTTTAACATTTAAATTGTCAAATATGTAGAAGTTACATTACACTAGCTTAAATCCACACACAAATAAAATATCATAAATATGGCAAGGGAATGAGTAAGCATTTTCAAACTGGTTTAAAATTTCCCCTTGGTTGGTGAAGAACCAATTCAATGCTATTTTTGGTGGAGTATTAATTTAATAACCATGAAAAAATATGTTAGTCTCTTAAATGACTGAAAAAGGATATTTAGAGTGTTATATAGAAGTTACATTTCACATAGCTATGTCTACTGTGACGTCACTATAACATTCCAACTCCATTTTTTTATATAGAAGTTACATTTCATGTAGCTATAGAAGTTACATTTACATGTTTCTACCGTGACATAACTCTAATATTCCAACTCCATTTTTTTATACTTAAGTCACATTTCATGTAGCTATAGAAGTTACATTCATGTGTTTTAGATAGAAGTTACATTTTACATAGCTATATCTACCATGACATAACTATAATAATCCAATTCCATTTTTTTCACACTTTTCAACATTTTAAAGATTTGTCTATTTTAGTGTGATAATGTAATTAAATAGTTGATATTGTTTAATAAATCTCCTATTTACAACATTTTGAATTATTAAGTGGGATCTTGGGTAGGTTTTTGTTACTACCATATATCATGTTTTAAGTAGATGATGTTTTATAATTCACCCAAGAGACTTTAGGATCAACCTTGAATTGCATACTTGTTTCCACTATACATCTAATATTTGCAACCTTTTCCACGTGAAGAACCCAATATCACATGTTGAACATGAAGCAAGTACCTCAAAAATAAGGGAATATCATTTATTTTATTTCCAGAGGGGGGTAGATTCAGAGAAGTCAATGAAAACTATCGTAAATGGCTTTTGTCATGTTGTATTTAATGAAATGCCACTAGAATTTTCTACTAAAGTAAATCAATTGATGAATTTGAAGCTTGAAGGTAGTGTTGAATAGGTGTTGCAAGGTATATCTATAACACTATCTATCTACATGATTATAATGCCATGAGATGGTGTCTCAATAACACTATTGTCCAGTGACGAGTGCTAGAGGTAGATAACTTTCTAGTCATGTCCTATAGGTAAATCGTATAATTATATTTCTACAAAATCTCATAATGTGTTCAAAGTTTGTCTGAGCTAAGGAAATATGTATGTACTCTTGAATTTATCTATGTTGTAATAGGATCGAGAATAAAATTGTCATTGCAAATAATTGGGATCTACCATTTAAGTTAACTTTACTATATGATATTCTTGATTTCTTAGATCTAAACTAGTTAGATTTGAATTTATTTTGTTGTAATGAGATTAAGAATGAAGTTGTCATTTTAATCACTGAAGTCTACCATATAAGATTTATTCACTACATGACATTTTTTATTTCTTAGAGCCCAACTTATTATGATTATGAAGAGTCCTCTTTCATGACAATATTTATGAATGCTCTATTCTTTCTCAAAGAATTACATATTACAGAAAGGTGGAAAATAAATTAAATGCATTTGAATGGTTTCTATTTTAAAATGTGTGGAGGGAGTATAAAATCATTTTCAGTTGCATTCAAATATTTTGGAGCACCCACTAAAGTGCTTCATTTTCCTCCTAGTTATTTCCATTTCTACTATCCTAATGTTTCTAGAATTCCTTCTCCAAAGTGATCTCTTAACAATCTTGGAGGGAAATTGATTACTTGATTGGAACCCACGGATTACAATTTGATTAGGACCAAGGGATGAGAAAACTTCATATTCTTCAATATATTCTGTAAGTTAAAAGCATATTGAACGACTGCCTTTCAGTTTAATTGATACGACAATCACTCGAGCATTTGTTAGGATTTTGAGACCTTGTTCAATGAATTTCTTTCGTCTGAAAGTTATGTTCTCAATTAAAGAAATTAAAGAAAATGTGAAAATGATGCAATGAAAGGATTTCCTATTTTAGTGCCTAAAAATGCCTTGCTAATGTGAAGGGCTTGGTACTTTCTTGACTAGAGATTAGTGGCATTTGACTTCCTTGCATTTCTTTTAATTTCATTTTTTGTTGTGTCATCCTTGAAGTTGGTGATCTATTGTGTATGTAATCGGAAGTATTAACTACTAAGCTCTCTCAAAGGTAATATTGATGGATGACTAAATTTAAATGTCCCTACTTGACACTTTAATATTACATGATCATGCAAATAAATTGCTAATCAATATTAAAGGGAAGATGATTAACGTGCAGTGTTTCTTCGCTTGTCATATAATTACTGCATTTTGGCCCCCAATAATATATTTGTGGTTAATTTTTTGTTGTTACTTGTGGAGCTTCCCTTCGGCTCAGAAAAACATCGAGGATAAATGTCCATTGCATTGGCATTGGACATCATCAAAGAGGAATTCACCAAAAGTTGTAGAGGACATGAGAGCAATTGATACAATAAGTTGATAACCGCTAGAGAAACACCGAGGCACCATAATTTCTTGTGTATCTAGATTCACTTGAAATTAACTAGTCACAAAAGTACCTTTTTTTCCGAATATTTTCATGTATACTGAATACTAAAAACACAATTCAGAATAATTATTCAAACTAATAATTATCTAATAGTCATTATTTATAATTAAATAGTATAATATGATTAATATTATAGGACACAACTATAGGGTTTGACTGTGAGGGGCATTGTGAAAATATATGTACACTTCTCATTGTATTGGATAATCATCTGCCAAAGTGTGATATCCATCCAATGAAATTTACTCCCATAGGCCATTGTGGGATTGAAATTTCTTCTTTCAGTGGACAAGTGGTGATATATTTGCTTAGGCCTTAGTTTTCTTCTTCCCTAAGTTTTTGACACTACTCACAACTAGCACCCTCATTCAACCAAGTGAGGTACTCATCTTGGAAAGTTGAATCATTTTGTCTCCACAATCCAATATGATGTTGGATCAATCTCATGATCCTAAGAACATAGGTCATAATAGTGAGACACTTTTACTATGGGAAAACCATATCCAAATTTAAGGAAAATGACTCTTTTAGAACAAGCAATAAGGATATTTTCTACACTAATCTTTTTTTTGTCCATTTGTTTTCACAAGTTTTCTATTGCCTGATAGTTTTAACATGTAACTTAGATGGTATGATTGTGCCTAAGGTTTTATTGAAGGTTGAATACTAAGTTCCTAAGGTGTTATTTTCTATGGTGACGTTTTATTTTCTTTGTTTATACAGGTCATCTAGCCGCATAGTGGCCACTATTGAATGTTGAGGTATATGTCGTATACATATTTTATAGTCTACTTTATTTTATATTCAATTATTCATCATGTTTCATGTCTTATACTCTAAATTGTATCTTCTTTCATTTTAAGGAGAGGAACTCAATATTGATGGTAAGAAGCATCAATTGAAGAAATAGGAGAACATTAACAATGGAGCAACAAATGCAAAATGAGAGAGAGGAGAATATGTCTAGTGATACCCAACTTAGAGCCAATATCTTGCATAAGGAACACTCATAGAAACTGATGGGCAAGCCTTCAAAGTTGGTGAATTCACTTGCAGTGCTTTGGCAACACAGTGATACTGCTTTGAAATGATGAAACAATATTTCATGTGTAAATTGTAGTCAAACCAATATTATGTTGGAAACTCATATTGTAATACTTGATATTTTATATAATAAAATGTATATGGTTCAAATTATTTTTATAAGTAGTGCTTTCTTCCCTTATGTGCACCTATCAAACAGGTTCAAACTATAGCAAGCAAGCCCTATTGCATTAAGTGTAAACCTTCGCTCGGTACTAAAATCCTCAGGAGATGGAAAGCATCTAAAGGTGCATTGACTGGGGATACACGACAGAAGGAATTGTTTTATCTCCAGAACTCACCTTCACTGCGCGTAGTTTTATTTTACCCAATTTTATTCCCGAATACCTTTTTTTCACTTGATATTATTTAGTCTTGTAATTAACATATGTAACTTTGCATTATCATATTAGATAAACATGCACATTGTATGACATTTTTTTTAAATTTAGTCGCAAAATTAGACTATTTAATTTATGTTGATTAATAATGAACACCTAAAATCAATCTAAAACTATTAAATTAGTAGTTTATATTAATTAATAAGGAACACAAATAAAATGAATATATGACTGAATTATTTGTTTATAATGATTATGAATGAAATTAAATGAAATGAATACAAACTACTAAATCTGTCGTTTATATAATGAATATGAAAATACCAAAAAAAGATAAATGACTACTACAAATGATAATTTTTTTTATTATTAAAATGATGACTAAAGTTTGCATATATATGACTATTAGTAGCTAAGTTACAGTATCTTATAACACACCTAAAATTTAGTCATATTTTTTTGCTCAATAATTGGTTTCAAATGATGACTAAATTTTGCAAATATATGACTATTAGTAGCTAATTTACAATATCTTATAACACAACCAACATTTTGGTCATATTTCTTTGGTCATTAATTGGTTTTCTCGAGGATTCATATAGTAATATATTTTATTGTATATTTGGTCATTAATTGCAACAATTAATGACTAAACCAATGAACATTTTATGACCAAATTTATGACTAAATATAATACTAGATGGTAAAATTGAAGAAACCAATTAATGACTAAGCTAAAAATGACTAAAAGTTGGTCGCATTATAAGATACTCTAAATTATCTACTATTGGTCACCGACTGGAAAATGGTCATTTATTGATCTGAATCAGATCCATAGAATGACTGTCAAAGAACCATGACTGAATCAGGTTGAACAACTCTCTAATGAAATCCAAAACAGCGATCAGAAAATGCCCTAAAAAAGTGGCAATGGTTGCCAACGTGGAACGACGAGGACCTCGGTCAAAGCGCATTAACCGAGGCCCATGGAGATTGCGCAAGAGGTCAAAAAGCCCCTGGGAGCCCCAGATCGGGAAAAGGAGGTAGTTTTTGATGCGCAATTAGCACTTAGGCAAAAAGGGCTGATGTGGAAAAGCAGAAAACACCCTGAACCAGTGGCAATGGCTGCCAATGTGGAACGACGAGGACCTCGGTCAAAGCGCGCTGACCAAGGCCCATGGAGACTGCACAGGAGGTAAAAACAACCCCTGGGAGCCCCGGATCGGGAAAAGGAGGCAGTTTTTGATGCGCAATTAGCGCATCGCTAGGAAAAAAGGGCTAAAGTGGAAAAGCCTGAAGCACCTGGTCGCATGGAGGAACCGAAGAACCGCGGGCAGAAAAAGGAAAAGGCACTAAAGGAAAAAGGCGGGACCCGCGGTCTGAAATTGGCGGTTTCCCTGGGACGCCCTTGAATGGTAAGAGGTTTTGGAGGGGAGTGGAGCGAGCCCACTCAGTGATCGACGTGTGGCAGCGGAGGTGAGAGAAAAACCGCCGCGATCACGCATTATCGGTCGAGCAAGTCAACCACGCTCGACGTGCATATGACGTTGGATCTGGAGGAGCCTAGATCAGACGGCTGAGATTGTGCCCGATAGAAATAAGTGGAATCGACAGGGAATTAAACCACGATTTCGGGGGATTTGAAATCCATTGACCGCCATGTTGGAGAAAGAATGCCTACACGGCATAACGGAAGAAACGAACCGATGAAGCATGCTAGCACCAATTAGATGGAGACACGTGGCCATTTCCCGAGCGTTCATGCTGACGCTGAATAGGGAACTCCAAGTGCAGCTGCAGAAGGTGAATCGACGCAGGCGGGAGAGGAGCTGAACAAGCATAGGGATCGTATGGTTAAAGACATTCACAGAAACAGTCGAACATAACAGGAGGGAACAAGGAGAAGAGTTCGAGCGACCGAGAGAGATAGTGAACAGTGAACCCTGAGAGGAGGACTGAACACAGAGAGCAGTGAAGCCAAGCAAAGGTGACAGAGGGCCGAGCTTACTACAGGCAGCATCGAGTACCAAAGAACTTGAAGATTCAAGCCTTCCCATAGAGGAATCTGTTTGGATTGAGCATCACAGTTGGCTCTTTCCACTGTAGACCAAGGGTCACAGAGTTGGTAGGAAGAGAATGATTCTGTGTACTCCGAGTGGCTTGGGAATCCAAGAACCACCCTGCCAAGAAAACCTGCTTCAGGAGAACTCGTATTGAGTCGTTGTAATTATAATTCTCTGCTTAAAGGCACAATAAAACAAGGCCACCATTGGAAGTTGGACCGGAGACGTAGCCCTCAAGAATAGGGTGAACTCCTTATTGAAAATTCTTGTGTCTTTGTGTTGCTTACTGTATTTATCTGTTGTCTTTCCCTTTTTGTGTATATGTATTGGCAATCTGATCGATCTATTGTTTCAATAACATAGAACACAGACACCAGCACATGAGTCTGTAATACCTTTTGTTAAATAAATATTCAAACTGAAGTCACTCATAGGGTGATTATCAGATCAAATGGTATCAGAGCTTTAGGCTGTAAGGTTAGACAAGCTTGTGTTGGTTTAGCTGTGAATGCTCACTAGATCAAAGCTCAAATTAGGAGAAGGAGAGTTGGTGGAAACTAATCCTGAAATTGGGAGAGTCTATTCTCAGAAGACAATGTCAGAAGAAGGTTCCATACGGCCAGACCCTCAATTCATAGAAAGTTTCCTAGCTATAAAGTCTATGGTAGAAGAAATGTACAAGGACTTTAGAAAGCATAAGGATGAAGATTCGTCAGGATCTAAACAAGAAAAAGAAGAAGACGAGTCTCATTCCCATCACCACTCCAAAGGAAAGGGGAAAGAGGAAAGCTTTCTCACACCTCCTAATAGCCCTGTGCATAATAAGAAAGCATCTTTGATTAAGTTAGATGTTAAATTTGATTTGCCTATATATGATGGAGAGATAAATGCTGAAAAGTTGGACAATTGGATTAGACAAATTGATGTGTATTGTAGAGTACATAACATAGACTCAGACAAGAGCAAGATTCAGCTGGCAAGCCTACACCTAGGAGGCACTCCCTTGGTTTGGTGGGAAGGTAGAACCCAGGCTGATATGAAAAGACATGGTAATACCATCTCTGTCTGGAGTGAATTTTTTACTGCAATCAAGAAGCAGTTCTATCCATTGGCCTACATGCAACAAGCCATGATGAGTTGGCAAACTCTTCGGCAGGTGAAAGGGCATAGTGTACAAGGGTATACTCAAGAGTTCAGGAAGAGAGCATTGATGCTGAGTATCTCATTAGACTCACCGAAGACTCTTTTGAAGTACATTGGTGGTCGACAAAGCTACATGAGGCATACCATCCTCATGTTTAATCCCACTAGTATAGATGAGGTATATGTACAAGCTACTCATCTAGAAGCTAGAGGAAAGAATGGAAATCCAAAAGTTGGGGGACCATCCCAACCCACTGTAAGCAAGAGCAAGGAGAAAAAGCATAAGTGGAAAGCAAGGAAGACTAACACTGCACAAAAAGGAAAAGCTTCATGCACTCACTGTAAAAAGGAGGGGCATGATGATCAGCATTGTTGGATTCTGCATCCAAAGTTGAGACCTAAGAAGTCTGAGGGCAAGAAGAAGAAGACTGTTGCAGCTATTCAGAAGGATTTGGGGTCAAACTGGGGATATGAAACAATCATTGCAGCCACAGGTATAAAAGGTAAGAATTTTGAAGCATTTACTAGTAATTCTGTTCAATCTGTTATTGATGAAAAACTTGAGAGAAAAAGACATGAGTTTTTCCATATTCGAGTTGTTTCTAAAAATCAAAAGATTTATACTTTTTTTGATAGTGGCTCACAAGTAAATGAAAATTCTGAAGCAATTGTAAAGAAATTGGGATTAGCAACTACACCTCATAATAAGCCATACCCATTAGGATGGTTGAATGATAAAGCACAACTACAAGTGACTAGACAGTGCAAACTCAAGTTTTCTTTTGGGTTAGCATTTGTAGATGAGGTTGAGTTAGATGTAATTCCCTTAGATATAAGCGGAATTGTTTTAGGAAGCCCTTACTTGTATAATAGAAAGGCTATTTTATATAGAGATGAGAACAAGTATCTACTTGTCAAAGATGGAATCGAATACATTGTAAGAGCTCATAAGCTCAAGAATAATTATACTCTCATAAACTCAGGACAAATGAAAAGAATGATAAATTCATGCAAACAATTCTTACTAATGGTTGTAAAGGAAAAGAAACCTGATAAAACCAATGTATTTGAGGGCTGTAATGCTGATCAGCAAGCTGATATAGAAAATATTGTTTCAAAGTATGATGTCTTATTTTAGGAACCTAAAGGTCTGCCACCCAAAAAGGGAATAGTACATGATATTATTTTGCAGCAAGATGTTCCTTTGCCTAACATTGGGATGTATAGGTTATCGGCTTTAGAGAATGTTGAAATCAAGAAGCAGGTGCAGGAGTTGCTTGAGAGAGGGTTCATCAGGCCTAACACATCACCATGTGGGTCACCCATCATCTTAGTAAGAAATAAAGATGGATTGTGGAGAATGTGCATTGATTATCGACCACTGAACAAGATAACAATAAAAAATCGTTATCCCCTTCCTTGCACAGATGATCTTCTAGATCAATTAAAGGAAGTTGTTTATTTCACCAAGCTGGATTTGCACAGAGGATACCATCAGGTCAGAGTTACAGAGCAAGATGCATGGAAGACTTCTTTTAAAACAAAGCAGGGATTGTATGAATGGTTGGTTATGCCTTTTAGCTTAAATAATTCTCCTGTTACTTTCATGAGATTAATGAATGATGTACTCAAACCTTTTCTTGATGACTTTGTTATTGTGTATCTGGATGACATTCTGATTTTTAGTAAAATCTGGGAAGAACATTTAAAGCATGTTAAGCAGACATTACATGTTTTGAAAAGAGAACACATTTATGTTAAACTCTCCAAATTTGAATTTGGAAAAACCTCTCTAAATTATTTGGGTCATATAGTAGGGGGAGGTGAATTGAAAATAGATCCCTCTAAAGTGGCAGTCATTGTAAACTGGCCTAAACCCAAGTCCGCTACATAAAGTAAGGACAGCTTCTATTAGGTAGCAACACAATATTGGAGGAAGTTCATTTCAAATTTTTTCCTCATTGCAGCTCCCTTACATGCTTTGACAGGATTGAACAAGGTGTTTCAGTGGGGAGGCAAACAGCACAAAGCCTTCGACACCTTGAAAGAAAAGATTAGTACAGCACCTGTACTAGCACTGCCAGATCTACAAAGACCATTTGAGATCCAAACTGATGCCAGTGACTATGCCATGGGAGCAGTGTTGACACAGCATGGTAAACCCATACGTTATCATTCTAAGACTTTTAACCCTGCAATAGTTAACTATCCTACCTATGATAAAGAATTGTATGCATTAGTTCAGAGTGTGAAAAAGTGGAAACATTATTTAATGGGAAAAGAGACTATAATACATACTGATCATCAACCACTTCAATACCTACACTCCCAAACTAAGTTGCAACAATCAAGACATTACAGATGGATGGGTTTTCTACAACAGTTTCATTTAGTCATCAGATATAAAAAGGGCATGCATAAGAAGGTTGCAGATATGTTATCTAGACCCATTATAAATGCATCTACCATACTTAAGCATAATTTTGTGCTGCATGAAAGCTACATAGAACAGTATGCTCAGGACATGGATTTTAAATATGTATATGCAACTTTGAGTCAAGGCAAAAGAGTAGAAGAATTGGACTATTATGTGAAGGACCGACTCTTATATCATTGTGGGAAACTCTGCATTCCACAAACTGAGAGAGCAA
>APFE030917472.1:0-13104 GCA_000404065.3 Pinus taeda | reverse complement strand
TTTCCATATTGACATCAATGACAATATGTGTCCAACAATCTCCCCCTTTGTTATTGATGGCAATATTCTTCTGCTCTCCCCCTTTGACATCAATGGAAAAGGAATGCATACAGACTCCCCCTGTCCTGCTACATCTTTATGAATGAACTTGAGTGATGATAAAGAAATAACCCCCATATTTTGACACAGATGTTCGAATGCTTCTCGAGGAATAGGTTTTGTGAAAATATCAGCTATCTGCTCCTTAGTACTGATATATTCCAAGACGATGTTTTGTTCAGCTGCTTGCTCACAGAGGAAATGATACTTGATTGGTATGTGTTTGGTTCTTGAGTGCATCACTGGATTTTTGTTGAGACTGATAGCACTTGTGTTGTCACAATAAATGGTAATTGGTTGGTTTGTACATATGTCGAGATCTTTTAGAGCTTCCTTCATCCATAGTATCTGAGTACAACAGTCTGTTGCAGCAATGTACTTGCATTCGGTTGTGGATAATGATATGGATGACTGTTTTTTGCTGAGCCAGGATACCAAACAGTCTCCTAGGAAGAATGCATTTCCGCTAGTACTTTTCCAATCATCTATACTTCCAGCCCAATCAGCATCGTTGTATGCAGTTACAGTCAGTGTTGAGTTCTTTGGGTACCAAAGCCCGAAATCAGAATTTCCCTTCAGATATCTGAGAATTCTTTTTATAGCTAATAAATGGGATTGTTTGGGAGTAGATTGAAATATTCCCACCATTCCTACTGCTTGCATTATGTTTGGTCGTGTAGTTGTTAAGTATAGAAGGGCTCCAATCATTGACCTGTAATGAGTTGCATCTACTAGAGGGGAGTCATCATCTTTGCTCAATTTGTAATTTGTGGTCATAGGTGTGCTCATGGGTGCACAGTCCTCCATTCCATATTTTTTGAGCATGTCTTTTAGATATTTAGTTTGAGATATACACAATCCTGCTTTAATTTGAGATATTTGAAGTCAAAGGAAGTGGGACAGCTCTCCTATCATTGACATATCAAACTCTTTTGACATGTTTTGAGAAAATTCATGGCTCATTTCATCATTATTACTAGCAAAAATCAGATCATCGACATAAACAAGAGCAGCTAGTAACTTACCTTGATCTATCTTTATGTATAGATTACTTCCAGGCACTCCCTTTTTGAAGCCTTGTTGTTGTAGATAGTGATCCAGTCTTGCATGCCAAGCTCTAGGAGCTTGTTTCAACCCATATAAATCCTTTTTAAACTTACAAACTAAGTCCTTTCCTGCTGTTAGATCAAACCCTTCTGGCTGCTCCATGTAGAGTTCCTCTTTGAGTTCCCCATTTAGAAATACTGATTTCACGTCCATTTGATAGATTTTGAATCCTTTTGAGAAAGAAAATGCTAAGAACATTTTGATAGCTTCCATATGGGCCACTGGTGCAAATGTCTCTCCAAAGTCAATTCCTTCAATTTGTGAATAGCCTTTGCAGACAAGTCTTGCCTTGTTTTCGATAACCTGTCCTTCCTCATTCATTTTATTTTTGAACACCCATTTGGTTCCTATTATGTTTTTGTCCTTTGGACGAGGTACCAGTTCCCATGTCTTGTTCTTCTCAATTTGAGGCATTTCTTCTTCCATGGCTTTTACCCAATGAGGATCCTTACTTGCTTCTGCAAATGTTTATGGTTCTACATAGATAGGAGGGCAATGACTTTTCTCTCAGGTGTGGTTGTTATCCTTCTTCAGGTCTGCACACCTTCATCTCTATCACCAATGATCTGTTCTTCTGGATGATATCTTTGGACATACTTCATCTTTGAAGGGGTATTAGGTGGTTCTCTTTCCTCTTATTTTTCTTCTTCTTCCTTATCTATTTCTTCTTCTTTAGTTTCTTCTTCTTCAATGAGAGAGTCATCTTCATGTTCTTCAATTTCCTTTTCTGGAAGATGTTCATCAACCTTTACATCAATGCTTTCCACTATTTTCTTCAGTTGATAATTGTAGCACTTGTAAGCCTTGCTCCGTGTAGAGTATCCAAGAAATATCCCTTCATCAACTCGAGAATCAAACTTTCCTAGTGAACCATCATTTATTTTTATGAAGCACTTGCTTCCAAAGATCTTGAAATACTTCACCGAAGCAAGTCTTCCTTTCCATAGCTCATAAGGAGTTTTTTCACAATTTGGTCTTAATTGAGTTCGATTCAGTGTATAGACAGCTGTCCCTACTGCTTCTCTCCAGAATCTAGGCTGTAAGTCTACTGCTAATAACATAGTTCTTGCCATTTCTTGGACTATTCGGTTTCTTCTTTCAACTACCCCATTTTGCAGAGTTGTTCTCGCAACCGAGAATTCTTTTTTATTTCTATGAATATTACAGAACTCACTAAATGCGTTTGATGTGAATTCTCCTCCTCTGTCTGTTTTGAGACACTTAATTTTTGAATCTTTTTCATTTTCTACAAGGGCTTTTAGATTCTTAAAACAATCAAAAGTTTCATATTTATATTTTATGAAGTATATCCACATCATTCTAGTATAATCATCAACAAATAACACAAAGTACCTTTCTCCTTGGAGTGCTTGATTTCTAGTTGGCCCTCACACATTAGCATGGATGATCTCCAAGGGCTTCGATGTACAATGTTCCTTTGTCTTATGGCTGGTTCTGGTCTGCTTTCCATGTTGACATGGACCACACACTGCTTGATTTGGTTTGAACAGCCTTGGGATGTCTCATACAGCTTTGATCTTGCTGATATTGATCCAATTTTCGAAGCTTGTATGTCCAAGTCGCTTGTGCCACAACCAACTCTCATCTGTCTGACTCAAGTAGCATTTATTTTCTTGAATCTTGTTCAGAATGTAAATGTTGTCTGGTGTTCTCACCCCTTTTGCCACAAGTTTCCCTGAGGCAGAGTTCCTTATTTCACAGTCTTTGGTGCTGAAAACAACCTTATGTCCTTGATCACAGATTTGACTGACACTCAGGAGGTTGTGTTTGAGTCCGTCAACCAGCAGAGCATCTTGAGATTCTCCTTTTCCATTGATCAGAGTAACTGTTCCTTTTCCTACAATTTTGCCAGATCCGCTTCCAAAGGACACATTCCCCTCCTTTTTTCTTAGTGAGACAAACTTCCTTCTGTCTCCTGTCATGTGTCTAGAGCACCCACTATCCACAAACCAATGGTTTCCATTATTTTGAGCATATAGAGCCAGGCCACATTTATCCATGCTAGAGTTCTTGCTACTCGTCTTTCTTCCTTTGAGTGAGCAGTCTTGTTCATAGTGTCCACTATTGTAGCAGAAAGAGCAAATCAGATCAAATTTGGTGAAGGGATCAAATGAATTGAAGGTTTTGATTTGTCCCTGCCTTTTGGGGGCATATGAGTTGATTATTCGGTCCTTTAGTGTTGTCTTTTCACTTCTGCGAGCCATACAATGTCTGGCTTGATGACCAAAGTTTTTACGGTGAAAGCAATGTCCAAGAAAGATGGTTTTGTACTTGTTGAAGCAACCATGGTTTGATTTGATTCCCTTCCAGAGAGTTACTCCTCCCTCATTCTTTGGATTCCCGATGGGCCCTTGGTGGAGTACAAGTTTGCATTTGTTGTAGTGTCCATGATTCAACTCCACATTCTTCTTTGGAGTAACTCTCTCTTCATTCTTGGGATCTGGGATGCACTTTTGATAACATATTCTTTCATCTTTTGGATTGTAGGAAAGTGCATCGGCATAGCTTTTTGCACTATTCTTAGTTCTTGAGGATTCTCCTTTGAAAGCTATTCCAGATTTGTCATGTTGAGGTGTTTGATTTTTCAAAATAGTCTCAAGTATTTGAGAGATTTTAAAGCCCTTTTTAATTTGCTCCAACTCCTTTCTCAGAGAAACTATTTCGGCCTCACATTCTTCACAAGTCTCTTCTTTTTCTTTAAGCTTTGCTTCCAAGAGATCTTCTCTCCTTCTTATTTCCTCGTTTTCCACTTTGAGAGAAATTATTTTGTTCTGCAGTTTATCATTTTCTTCAATGGCGCTTATTAACAATTCATCTATATTTCCTTCCGAACTTGAGTCATCATCATCTGTGAGTGCCATGAATAATGCTTCTTGGTTTTCATCATGATCACTTTCCTCATCTGATTTCTTTTTGATGACCATAAACTCATCCTCATCAGACTCATCTTGCTTGGAGAAGAAGTTTTTCTTATTGAACCCTTTCTTTTTGTGTGCCATTCTTTTAGAATTTCCTTCATCATCATTGTCATGTTTATGAGGACATTTTTCTGCATGATGACCTATTTTACCACATTTAAAACAAATAAGAGGATACTTGTCTTTAAGCTTAGATCCTCTCTTTAGTTTTCGTACAAATTGAGCCAATTTGGATTCCACATCTGACTCATCACTACAGTCATTCCTTTCTTTCCACTTCTTTGACTTTGAGGCCTTGAATGCTGCATCTTTGGAGTTTGGGCCACCTTTCCTCATTTCATAGGTAGTGAGAATTCCATGGAGTTCATCCATTTTGAGGGTATCTAGATCCTTTTCTTCTTCTATAGCGCTTATTTTGGAGTCAAATCTGTCTGGAAGAGACCTTAATACCTTTTGAACAATGGTACTTTCTTCAATTTTTTCATCCAATCCTTTCAGGGAATTTACCACTTCAGCTACTCGGAGGAGGTATGCTGCAATATCTTCTTCATCTTCCATCCTCAAACGTTCAAATTGTCTTCTGTGAGTTTGAAGCTTTGCCTTTTTTACTTTTGAGTCTCCATCGTACAAGCCAACTAGCTCCTCCCACATTTCTTTGGAAGATGTACAGTGCATGACTTTTGTAAACTTAGAATTAGTGATTCCACTAGTGATGGATTTCATGGCCTTTGCATTTACGATGTAGGCTTTCCTCTCATCTTAGTCTGCTGGAAGAGTGGTAGTCGTTTTGTATTCATTTTGAACAAAATGCTAGACTTCAGGTCCAAGGGACATTAAGTAGTAGGTCATTCTTTTCTTCCAAAAACCAAAGTTAGTGCCATCGAACAAAGGAGGTCTTCCTGATGCTTCGTGATTTCGCATCATGGCTGCGGATCCTTCTTCAAGCTGTTAGGCTAGTATGAAGAAGCCTGCTCTAATACCAATTATTGGAAATACTGAGAGGAAGGTTGAATCAGTATTTATTATTTTTTAATTGTTCTAGTGATTGCCAAAAGCATATATAGATATGTATATGTATATACAGAACACAGAAATCAACAGCTGGAATTAATGCTTTTATTAAAACTCAAGACAGTGTAATGAAATAAATACAATATAAGTATATATATGATTGTGAATGGTTGCCAAGCTCCAACTTGGACTTCAGTGAGGCTCCAACCTCCAGAGCACCAACTCTGTTTAGCAGTGATTCTGCACTTAAGAGCACCTACCCCTAATGACTTTAGTCCTGTTCAGTTCTGAGGCCCCAACCTCTTGGGCTACAACCCAAACCTAATATAAATTGTTCTGTTGTTGTTCTCTACTCACAAACCTGTTGAGCTTCTGCTATTCTCATGTTCTCTTGCTTCTCTGGCCTCTCCTTCCTCTTGCCTGTTCTTCGGCTTCCTCTCTTACTGATTATGCATCCATCGATCCATCTCACTTTGTTTTTATGTTTTTATGTATTTCAAATGCCTCTGACTCTTTGTTTCCACTTTCCACCGCCTCTTTGGCTTCCTCCTCGGTCGCTGTCATTTCCTCTGACTCGCTTGATCTTTCAGCTTCCCTCCTTGGTCGCTGTGGCTTCCTTTGTGCTGGCTTTCCATTCAACTTCTTGGCTTTACGGTCCTTGTGTGTTAAAACTGTAACACAAGCTTGTTTTTTCAATGATAATAGGCATCCACCGAGACTGTTTCATTTAATGGACATGCCACATCCTATCGCAATCGCAATCAACTTGATTCTAGCCTTCTGAGCTATCGGGAGCATTCCTTAACGTATCTCTGTCTCCAAACCCTGCGCAAGCAATATATATAAATACACAGGAATTACGATCGAACACAGGCAAAAAACTAAAGGGCGGACTTCAAAAACAATATTACACCTGCATCTATAACGACATCAAGTCCGCTCCTCCACAACATTATCGCAATTGAAAATCGGGGCTTCCAAGAGTTCTTTATATAGTGACCTCATGACATCGCCCATGGCCGATGGGTCGATCCTCCTGCGGGCGCGATATAATAATAGGGTGGTAGATAATAGGACCATGGGGTCCGCATACATTATTGCAATCAGGGGTTGCCCTTGGCGGAGGTCTGATGCGATATCGCTATCAGCGATCGAGTGTGGCAAGGCTTCATAACATATGCGATTGTGACGGATGCGATAATACAATAGGCGCAATATAAAAGGACCATATAATATATATATATATATATATATATATATATATATATATATATATTATATATAAATATAATAAATATATACATATATATATACTATATATATATATAATCTATATATATATATATATATATATTATAATATATATATATATATAAATATATACATATATATATATACATATATATACATACATATTATACAACATATATATACATACATATATATACATACACATATATACATATATATATACATATATATTGCTCTGTTGTTTTAACTTTGTTTATATGCTCCGCTGCTTATGTACCTTACTCTTGGCCTATGCAATAACTCTATTCCTCCGATAGTCCTTCCTTTGGCATTGTTGCTCCAATAGTTGTTAACGCATATATATATGGGTTTTGCCTTCGATAGCTCCTGATTATGTAATCTTCTTCCTCTGATGGCTCTATTTTGGCATATATATATATGGCTCCTCCGTTTGCTCCTCTTGCTCCAATGTGGCTCCTCTGGCTTGGTCTGCTCCTCTTGGCTCTATTCCATCTGCTCCTCTTGGCTCCGTCTACTCCTCTTGGCTCCTCTTGGCTCCTCTTGGCTCCGTCTACTCCTCTTGGCTCCGTTTGCTCCTCGAATATCGCCATATTAACATGAATGACAATCTGTGTCCAACAACTTCCAGTATTGGTATTGGTTTTGTACTAATCCAAGAAGGTAGGCCATTGACCTTCACCAACCATAAAATGAGTGGAAAACATCTAGGTTAATCTATCTATGAGAAAGAAATGATGACCATCTTACATGTAGTAGACACGTGGTGACCATACTTTTTGGGGTGATGTTTCCAAATCTGCACTGACCAACAAAGCCTAAAATATTTTTTGGAGCAACGTCTATCATCACCACAACAGAACAAATGGCTGGCCAAAATGTTGGGATATGATTATGATATGGTTTACAAGAAATGGCATGATAATGTAGTAGATAATTCTTTATTGTGCCAATTTGAGGATCAAAGCACCATGCTATCGTTCTCTCTTCCCATACCATATTGGATTGAAGAAGCCCATAAGGAATGGTTCTCACATCCCTCTTTCTCCCAACTTATTAATAACTTCAGAGAAGATCCTAATTCATCAACCGACTACTCTTGGAAGGATAATATTCTTTGTTACAAGTATCGAGTAGTTGTATTGCCATCATATACCCTCAAAACCTTGATTTTGGAAGGGTTGCAACTCATCTCCAACTACAAGGCATTTAGGCTTTTAGAAGACTTATGCTCAAGCTCATCGTTCATTGATTTGGACTGGCATGAAAAATGACATTCTTACTTTTGTAGATGAATGTGATGTGTGTCAACATAACAAAGGGGAAATAATCAAGTTACCGGGAACCTTACAACCATTGCCACTCCCTGCCTCTATCTGGATGAATGTTTACATGGATTTCATCACTAGGCTCCCAAAGTGAGGAAACAAATCCGTCATCATGGTGTTTGTGGGCCGACTTTCTAAATATGCTAATTTTTGTGCTCTACCCCACCAATTTACCCCCACATTGGTGGCTCAAGCTTTCCCTGACAGGATCTTCAAACGACATGTCATGCCGACTTCCATTATGTCTGATCGCAACCCCACTTTCGCCAGAAAATCTTGGCAAGAACTTTTCAAGCTACAAGTCAGCAACTCCTACTAAGCACTTACTATCATACGTAAACCGATGGTCAAACAGAAGCAATCAAAAAATGTTTGGAAACATATATTCTAAGGTGCTTCAATTCAGAAAAGCACCATCAATGGGTACAATGGCTACCTTTAGTTGACTGATGGTATAATACTAACTATCATGAAGCCACCAAGACGACTCCATATGAGGCAGTGTATGGCCAACCCCTAGCTTCACCTATTTCTTATATATTTGTATGCTCTAAGGTGCAATTATTTGATCAAGTCCTACAGAACTGTATGGACATGATAAATTATCTCAAGGATAATCTACATCAAGATCAGAATCAAACGAAGCAACATGAAGACCAAAATCGTTATGAGCACACATTTCAGGAATGGGATCAGGTATTCTTGTGACTGCAACCATATAAGAAAACATAATTCAAAGAAAAGGGTTGCCAGAAACTAGCACCAAAATTCTATGGACCTTATCAAATACTTTAGTGCATTGGAGTACTTGCCTATAAATTGGCCTTGCCACCAACTTAAAAAATTCATCCAATCTTCCATGTATAATTCCTCAAGAAAGTGGTGGGGAAAAATTGCAAAATTCAAGCCAGTCTAGCCGAATTGGGTGAGGAAGGCTCACTTTGGCTCCAACCATAACATGCCCTCGATACTTGTGAAAGACATCTCTGTGGCCTCACGATGAAGGAAGTCATCGTCAAGTGGAAAGACACCTCTCCAAAAGATGAGACTTGGGAACTAGGCACTATTATTTAGCAGTTTCCGTAGCTTTAGCCTTAAAGACAACATTGCTTTTGATGGGGCAGGGCATGTTAGGGTCAAATCCTAACCCCTTTATTTATGTAATAATCCCAATGGGTCGAGTCATATTCATATTTAGTTAGAGAGTCAATAAAGCCCGTATTAATAATTGTAAGTGATTGATCAACATTTAAGAAAGGGACCACGATTAGTTGAAAACAGGTCGTACTTAATAAATAAAGTGGTTAACCCATGTTATATAAAGGACCACTAGTCATTAGGTTGTTGGAGTTCATTTATATATAAACAGTCATAGTTAGAAAGGGAAATATCATTGATTCTTATTTGTAATCGAGCTTTGCTCTGCTAGAGGTTGCCCCCTCGAAGAGGTACATGAACATTGAATCTATTTTTGAATAATAAAATACGTGTTGTTTTTCTCATTTTATTCTATGTTGTGGGTTATATTTCTTCGCATTTCTGGTATTCTAGAATTTCTTGCAGGTCAAGAGCATAAAATAATATCAGATCTTGAGTGTTTCTTAAGAATGTTTACAACCTGAGGTGTCCAATAGATGTTTCGTGACCACACGACTATCTAAGAAATAGTTGAGTGATTGTTAAATTTCGATAATGGTGCACCCAAGGAGTAAAATTTTTTAACTTGAACCTTAGGAAATATTTTGACTTTTGGTTTCATGGTGCTTCCAGCAAAAAATATCACCGCTGTATGTGATGATTACTAACTTTGAGAGTCTCATAATGTGTACATATAAGTGTATGATTTTCATATGATAATAGTTTCCCCCTGATGTATGAGGTTATGAACAAGTGTATAGCCGAAATAAATCATGTTTTTTTAATCTGACTGAGAATATTACCAAATTTTTGAGAGATAAAGTAAGTTACTATGGAGATGCATAGGGAGATACAATTCTTCACAGGAGAATCAAGGCTTCATGCAGAGGCAATGTGGAGTATGTTTGAATGGGGCTCGAGGGTACCAATCCATGTAAATCAAGGTGGATTGAGATCAGGAAAGTGAAGTAGTTCTACCCTAACTTACTTGTTGCATAAAAATAGACTTTTGGTGGTCTAAAAGCTTCCATTGGGGAGGAAAGATCCAACAGATAAAAAATATACTCAAAAATAAAAGTGCTTGAAATCACTCAAAACTAGTGCCAAATCGTAGATCTTGTTTTTCGGATTCCAAAAATGCTTGAATCACCTTAATTTGACATCGTATATGAATTTATCACATTCTAAAGTTTTTGGAAAACAGCTAAAAAGTCAACTTACAGGGCTGACTGGGCTATTGACTAGGAAGGTTGTACAAGTGACATGTCATGGATGTCAGCAAATGACTATGTGCATGGAAAATTTTAGGGGATAATATTCACAAGTGCACTGATATTCCATGATTTTTCCAAAAAAAGAATTGCCAATTTCTAATTTTCTTAAACAAAATTCACCCATATTTGATGGTATAAATTATTTTACCTTAAAAATCTCCAATAGTATATATTGTCTAATATAAAATAATTAGAGATCAACTTTTTTTTTACAAAATTATCATCATACATTTTAAAATTTAGATATTAGGGACTAGTAAGATTCACCAAGGTTGCTAACTTTAAGATAAACTTCCATCCTTAAAATTTTCCCTGACTAGGTGGTACGATGTGTAGTACTGGCCAATCCCATGATGACACATGGTAGGTTGTACATTTTTGAGTCATACTTTTTTATTGGCTATTGTCTTTGGGTGTGGCTAATTTGGAGGTGACACATGGCCCTTATGGCTTGAATTTTTTTTTTAGGGGTCCAACTGATGCAGATTTAAACAGCAACACAACAAATTACAGATATAATCATAAATACAGAGATGCGACAGAAATAATACTTTATTTCATTAATGTAAAACACTGAAATATGCTTACAAACATAAATGGAAATAAATAAGCTAGGGGGATGGTAGCCTATCTATGAGAAGAGATGTTGCAGCTACATGCCTCTGAATTATCTTGCAATGAGGCTCGAAGGCCTATTTATTGTTGAGAAACAATGGAAAACCCTAAACATCTAAAACCCTAACCCAAGGAGATGAAGCGCCAAACTATGGGCCCTGTTTTGGGTAAATTGGTACATTAACTTCCCAGGGTCGTAATTTTGGCATACAATCTCCGTTTGATGCGCACAATACCTCGTTAGAAAGATCTATCTGAGGAATACAACTTTGGGATGAGAAACATGGAAGTTCAGGATCTGAAAAAACTACTAAAAATAGTAAATTGTGCTACAATTAAGGAAACTGAAAAATTGAAAGAGACAGTTGTGGGGGTCCAAGTGGGATAGGCAAGTGGCAACCAACATCCTTCTAGATCATTCCTCCCCCCTTAGGAAGCAATGCTCCCCATCGTTTTGAGTTCCTCCATGAGATGAGGAAACTTTTGTTGAACTTGGTCGCTAGTGAGATTTTCTGCAACCTCTGATGTGTCCAGTAACAGTGGGAAGTATGGTCGAGGGTGGTCCACATTGAACACTCGGAGTAAGCGAAGGAATGGGGGAATGTTGTGCTCCAAAGCATTATTTCCCACAACTTTGGCAATGGTGTAAGGACCATATTGGAGTGGTCTAAGCGTCTGATGGGCTCTTGTAAGGCATTCTTTTTGCAGATGCAACCAAACTTCGTTGCCCACTTGAAACTTGTTTGGTACCTGATGTTGATCATGTCGGTGCTTGTACTTGGCATTTTCCAAAATAGAGTGGAAATATATCGACGAGTTTAGTAGAGGTTCTTTGGGAGTTATATCGAATGAATGCTTGACGTGATAGTGCAATGGTACCCCTATGGGTGAGGAGAAGATGTCCTTGTCTTCTTTCATGATCATATCCACCTGTTTCTATTGCGTGGAGGAACCCTTCCTGGGGGCCATGGATGTGGCTATGATTTTCCCCTTATTTTGAGTATGAACGAAGAAGAAAATAAATTTCCTAGTCTGGGAGATAATCTTACTGCCTTTCTTAGCAGATATCAAAGAGGTGGCGGTAGGTGGGTCTACCTCTGATATCTTGTATAATGAATTACCCAAACAAATAATAACAGTGCAACGAGGCCTTGACTCATACACAGCATGTCACCTCCATAAGTATGGTTGGCCTAATAATACATCACAAACATAAAGAGGTGCAACATCACACAATACCTCATCTGTGAAGGGCTTGATGATGTAGGGAAGGTGACACTAGTGGCAGACTCGAAGATCCCGTCCTTGGTGAAGCCACCTGATGCTATACGGTTGCAGGTGTGGTATGGTTAGTAGTCCCAGCCGCTTCATGACCTCTGCTAAAATGAGGCTCTTTTGGCTTCCACTGTCAACAATGAATTGTAGTGGCGAACCCTTCACCCACATCTGTGAGTGGAAAAGATGCTCCCCCTCCTTTGAATCTTCGAGCTCATTCTTCTGGATCTTGGCAGTGGCAATATGTTAGGCCCCTATAATACTAGTGTAACCCCTTATTGTTATTAGTACAACCCCCTTATTATATTATCTTACCCATGTAGTCCCCATATTGTTACTATTGTGCCCCATAGAAGCCCACTATTGTTAATATTGTGCCCTTACATTATTATTGCTATGTCGGCTCTGAATATATTATGACCCCTTAAACTCCTATATATAGAAAGGAGGTCTTGTCATTTGTATCATCTAAGAATTTTTCATTTGTGTAATGTAAAGGAGGTTACCCCCTCGAAGAGGCTGAATTCTAAGGCGTTGATCTATGCTTTCTATCTTCTTGTGAGTTGGTTTCATAACATTTGGTATCAAAGCTTTGGCTTTTAAGGTTTCGTTGCCTCAAACAGATCATCATGGCATTTGCGCTATAACTTTGTTTCTGCGATGTTTCAGATGCTAAAAATAAAACCCATTTGGGTTGAAATCGTTCTAAATCGTGGGTCCAAATTTCAAAGCGTTTTTCACTATATTTGCGGAGATATGATCTGAGGAAGTTGGCCTTTTTGCAGACTCCCGAATTTCATTCCAAACAGGTGACCTTGTTACACTGAATTTTGTCACCTTGACTATCTGCAGTTTATGTGGCCTCATCAATAGCCACATTGTCCTCTTTGTCAAGCCCCATACCTCTGCTCTTCATGTCAAAACTTCAAAGAGAGAGAAAGTCACTTGAAAACAGTTTATCTCTGGGTACGCAGGTTCTCTCTACCTTGCCTGCGTGTACGCACTCCAAACACATTAGACCTGCGTAGTAATATGCTCTGTAAGCTAAAG
>APFE030917451.1:0-18193 GCA_000404065.3 Pinus taeda | reverse complement strand
TTATAGAGGTTTGTGGCTTTTTGGGTGCATTACAATACTGGAGAAGGTTCATTGCCTACTTCTCCATCATTGAATCCCCCTTACATGCATTAACAAGTGTGAAGAAAACCTTTCAATGGGGAGGAAAGTAACAAAAATCCTTTGATACACTGAAAGAGAATATCAGTACCGCACCAGTTTTGGCCTTACTTGACCTCCAATAACCTTTTGAGATCAAGGCTGATGCTAATGGATACACCATGGGGCAGTATTGATGCAGCAAAGGAAACCTGTATGTTACCATTTAGATACATTATCCCAAGCTGTTGTGAATTATCCCACATATGAAAAGGAGTTGTATTTCTTGGTTCAAAGCGTGAAGAAGTGGAAGCACTATTTGATTGGAAAGAAGACCATTATTAACATAGATAATGGCCCTTTTAGTGCCTCCAGTCACATACCAAGCTTCAACAAGCACGTAATTTCATATGGATGGTATTCCTCCAGTAGTTTCACTCGGTAATAAAATACAAGGGCACCAATAACAAAGTGGCAAGTATGCACAGAAAGACCAGGACTTCATGACAAGGAGTCATGGAGTACCTTCATATTGATTTCAAAGGAATGCATCCAAGTAAGGCCTGATTGATTGAAAAGGAGAAAGAAAGGGATTAATTCCATCACTTTCCAATTGACTGATAAAGATTTTGGTGGCCCAAAATCTAATTAATGGGGAGGAATGATCTAGGTGGCTCCAGAAATAGAAGTGGCCTTGAAAAAGCTCAAAAATCAAATTCTTCATATGAAAGTGAAACTAGGACCAGATCATAGTTCTCATCGCCCTGATTCCAACAATGTGAATGAAACTCAAATCTGAGCTTGTATGCTCAAGATATAGTTGGTCAAAGTTCTAGTCAAACTAGGACAAGTGGCAATCACTAACGAGGCAACAATTTGGTGAAGGGACGGTGCACAAAAAATGGCAATAGGAAAAGAGCAAATTTGTCACCTCTTTAATTCTCACAATGACCCTTAAAAACTAAATCTGAAATTTTGTCCATTATTGGATACAAAATAAAAAATATATATATTTGGGTGATGGGCTGCCACCCCCCAACAGTCCAATGACATTAAATAAAATAGTATTAAATAGGGTGGGTGAGCCACCCACCAACAGACCTGCCCAACCCACTGGTCAAAAAATGAAATCTTATAAATGACACTAGCCCACCCAACAATAAAACAATGCCACGTGGAGGAGGTTGGCGAGGTTTGAACCTGCCTAACCCATGTCAGTCGAATTGCTAATGGGCGGCCTTGAAATTATAACAAATTTCAACCTTTTAAAAAAAAACAAATGTTGCATATTAACAATGGCTCTGAACCATATATGGGCATGATGTGTTTTGAACCCGTCCCACCCCCACCATACTCGCCCCATTTTCCAACAAGCCAACAACTTGTTTTGATAACTCTGCCCACATAATGTTATTTAAACCATTTCCATTCGACCAAATAGAGGAGGAGGTGGTGGGGCCTAGGTTGAAACCACACCTAGGCAAGCATGTAAACCAAGAAAGATTTTGAAGGAATCTTGGGAGAATATTCTTGTAGGGAATCTAAAGATTCCTTGGAGCTCCAAAAGTCACTTGCTCAGAATATGGTGAAGTTTATAGTTGTTTGCCATGATTTCACACCATGAATCTAATGGCGATATCTATTTTTGCATCTGAGCTTTGCATTTTTCGTCCATGACAAAAATTGGAGGTATAAGGGTCATTTATGTAAAGCTGATTGTAATTTGTTTTTGCTTCCATTTCATGAAAGAAGGCCCCCCCCACTTTGAGCAAGGCCCGAAGACGTAGCCCACATTGGGTGAACTTCGTAATCAAATCGTTTGTGTGCCTTTGATCTCATGGTTTCTTTATGATTTCCTCTCCTTTTTCATGTGTTTAAGTTACATGGTTACATGCTCTTTTATATACAATTCTATATGAATCCTTGAAGTTAAAAGATCTAGATCATACAATTTCTAGGAAAGGCTAATTGGTAGACTTGAGAGAAGGTGGAGGAAAAATTTCCTCACCTCATTAGATAGAATTTTTGGGTACCAAAAGAATCCCGAAATGGGGAGGTGTGATATGGATTGTATCATTATTATTTTTTCATCCATCTTGATACTTTAAGAGTGGAAAAGTGTAGGAATCTTCTCACAAGCCCATTTATACCAGTAGGACCTAGTTTGGAAAATTAGGGTGTCAAAGTTTTGGGAGCATTTTGAGGAATCAAATGATGTTTATTGGGGTAAAATGTTTGTGTTGTCTATATGGATGTATCTTTATGATCCTATTGTTAATTTTATTCTATTGTTGAAGATTTTTTGTGTAATTGATTAATGATTAATGTGAATACAAGGAGACTTAAAGTAAAAAAAAAAATAGAAGTAATTATCAGCTAGAAGACCTATGAAAAATCAACAAATGCTACAACTAAAAATGAGGTTTTGAATTTCCACAAGTACTGTAAGACACCAAAAAAACTCCTAACCAAATTAACATTATTAGGCACTATCCATTCCATGATGGCATCCATCTTGGCGGGATCTATCTTCAGCTCTCCTCCACCTATCACATACACCAGATTCACTAAAAACTGTTACGAAAACTCACACTTCTTGAGATTTTATAGCTGTTAATGCTTCTTTAATGTCTCTAGCACTTGTGTCAAATGTGAGATGTGATCCTCCCAGGTGGCATTGTATACTAGTAAATCATCCAAATAGACAATAACAAATGAATCTATAAACGTGTGAAATATATCATTCATTAACCTAATAAATGTAGTTGGTGCATTTCATAGGTCGAATGGCATGATCAACCACTCAGAAAATCCTTTCCTAGTTTTAAAGGCAGTCTCTGAGGTATCTTGTTCTTTGACTCAAACCTAGTGATATCCAACCTTTAAGTCTAGTTTGGTGAAGTATTTTACCTGTTGCACTTATCCAACATATCATTTATTCTAGGAAGGGGGTCCCTATTCTTGAGCGTAATATTGTTCAAGACCGTGTAATCTATACACATTAACCAATTCCCATCCTTCTTTGGCACAACTATGATGGGTGACCCACATGGTGATGTACTCAGTCAAATGACACCTTGTTCTAGTAGTTGTTGCAATTGGTTCTTCACCTCACTTGCTTCTATAACGAAATTCGTGTACAACCCAATGTTTAGTTATGGGGAGTCCAACAATAGTTGGATCTTGTACTCCAATTCCCTCTCAAGTGGCATCCCTATAGGATCTTGGAACACATCCTTGTATGCATGTAGAAACTCTTCTAGTTGCTTTTTCCATTTCTTATTACACCCCTCCATGGATTCATTTTCTCTTATTGAATCTTCTACACACTATTTTTCTCTTAAAAAAAAGTAAGACATACTTCTGCCTATACGGATGAGTTTCTTGTCTTAGTTGGAACTTCCTAGTGAAATTTTTGACTTGACTTTATGCGCGTTGATGGTGAATGATTTTCCATCCTTGACGAGTCAGTATTGGTTGTCTCTCTGCATGAATATTTCATCCCTCGTGTACATGTGGGGACTTTCAAATACCACTCTTTATGCATCAAGGGACTACATCTAGTTCTATTTCATTAATAAAATCAGTAGCAAAACTAATTTTGCATTTTTTGTTACCTTTGTCTCTGCATCTTGATTTACCCATCCCAATGGATATGGGCTTGGATGATCATGAACTTCCAATCCCAATTTGTTTACTAGCTCTACTACAATGATATTTCTTTGCAATCTTGAGTCATACAAAACATTTATATTATTATTTATAACCTATATGTTTATATGTAAGAGCGTGGTATTTTCCTTCTATTCCTATTGCTAAAGGCTAGTCAAATTCACCTCCTTTTACACTAATGTATAGACAATATTCACATCCACTTCCAAGTTGCTTCCAACTTGGTTTCTTGAATCAATGACCATGAGATTCTTCTTCTTATTATCTTTATTTGTGTTCTTCTAGTTAAGCTATGGATGCAACTTCCAACACTCTCCTCTATATGTCTATCAATGTTAAAGTGGTTCTAGTGGTTTTTGATATCGGCCCTCATGTTTTTATATTTTCCCCCTTTCCACTTCTTCCAATCCTTCATATGGATGCTACTTCTACTTCAATCCACTTGATTTCCCTTTCTTCAAGCCTTTATTCTCCAACTATTGTGCATGTACACAAGCCTCATCCACTGATATGTGCTTGAACACCATCATTTTCTTCCGCAAATGGATGTGTGGACCCTTTAAAGCCTTGAGGAGTACATCTAGGTTCTTTAGGGATATTCCTAACATTATGGTCATCTTTATAAATTCACAGTGTACTCCTATACACTTTGACCTTGCTTCTCCATGAAGTAGCACCACTAAATCCTCTAGTACTTTACATACCTAATAGGATAAAGTTGTGACTTTATGAGAGTTTTAAATTCATCCCACTTAGTCACAAGAATATCTCCCTCAAACCTCAAGGTTTATGTGTGGATTTACCACCAAGATAGGGCATGGCCCTATAATTTTAGTCACACAAATGAAATATTATATTCTTCCTGTATATGATGATCATTAAAATAAACTTCTAATTGTTGAAACTATTGATTTAGCTTCAGAGCATAGATATCACCTTCATACGATTTGATATTAACCTTCACTTCAATTTTGAATAGGGATTGTGAATGGTTCACAGCACTTTAACTTATTGTTCAGGGTATCCATTGGGAGAATCACATTATGGATTATATCTGCAACATGTGCTTCTAGCTGCAAAAAACCTCTCCTATAGAAGATTGTGAAGGTTATTCATAGATTTGTTGGTTGCAACTAGGGTTTTATGGCATTTGGATTCTCTGATCTAGATCACCTACAAATATCCATAATATACCCAAACAATGTGATCTGATACCAATATGATTCATAAATTTTCATGGATATTCCATTGGATAGTTTGTCATAACATATTTGATAAATTATAATTAGAAATCCAAAATCTACAATGACATTTTATTTCTCTTTAGATTTTTGGATTTGTAAGTTATTGTTTATTCTGTATGCATGCATATTATTATCATGTATAAAATATGGAATAGAAAAATAAAAATTAAAAAACCATTATTGACACAAAATATAACCTAGAAATCCCTTTCAAAAGAAAACCCAACTGGAAGGTGAGGTTGCTCTACTTTCTTTCGCTAAATAGAAAATAGATATAGGTACAAAGAAGTAAGGTATGTGGCCCATGGGCTACTGCAATGCACAAATACTCTCTATGTGTTGCCTTGCTATCCCTCTCGGCTACTCTAATCCTATGGAGCAAAATACACTCGAAAGGAATGGAACCCATTTTCCTCCCAGTGGCCCACATCCTGATAGCCTACAAGTTGTTAGGTTTGACTTCCTGAACACTTAAATAAAGTTACAATATGGGATATTCTTGAGCCTTCTTCATCATGATCACATGGATAACCCATTTTAAATGAATAATGGAGGCTGACATGGCATCCTCTCAAATTGTTGTGGCAAAAATAGGAAAGTCAACTTTTGAGTGGCATAACCTTTGCATATGGACTTCAATTAAGGTGATTCTAATGTCGTTGGAAAGGTGTGTGCGTGTGAATATGAAATAAGGTACACCCAAGGGTGGAAAATTTTTACCCCAAAAAATATCGCTTGCTGCCTCAAAACACTCCTGGAAGGTTTCAGACACCAGTTTGCTAAACTGGGTCTTGCTAATAAAAATGGACCTGTAAGTGGATTCGTCAACTTTTTCCACTTTGAGTGCATCAAGATGGATGAAAAACAATATAAGTATCCAATTTGAATCATATGCTAAAGAGACACCATTAAAATCCCATCTAATTGTTTGAGGATGCATCTTGTGCTATACCTTGATTAACTTCATGGATTGTAGGTGTTATTCATACGATTTGAGCTTAATGAGATTCATTTAGCTTTTAACACCCTTGTTTTCATCCCTTGACCTAGTATATTCCTCAAGACCCATTATTGATTCATAAGTAACCTATACAATTTATAGGTGATTGATGCCCTACAAAGGTCATACGTGATGATTTGAGGAATTGTCGCCCATGATGCCTGAGACGAAGAAGTAATGCTTAGTGCGAGGGGTTCTTGTTAACCCTCCATTACCTGGCTATAGACAAGGACCCTCGACCCATCCATGATTCCTAATACCTTGTAATGGCATTTTTATTCTAGTTGAATGCCAAATACTCATTATAGAGGGCATGCCTCATAATTTCTAAGCAATCTCACTTCTATCAAACATCAATGTAAATGCAATGAAAGGAAGGAATTCTAAGACATGTCGTGATCACTGGGGTGTCAACACAAAGATCCTTCTTGACAAGTTATGATATTTCACAATTATTGAACAAGGTGTTCATGCAACCATGAATAGTTGCAACATGTTATCCCTGTCATTCATTGGTAAATCTTGCTTTTGAAAATGTAAATAAATTAGAAGCATTAGCAAAAATAGAGCATCAATGCATCTAAAAAATTGAGTCACAAATCTAGTTATGATTTAATGGATTAGAACAAAATTTGGGTTATGAAATGAAGAATATTTAATTATAGTTCTGATGATAAATGAAAGGAAAGGGAATCAAATAAAATCTAGTTATAAATTATTAGTATGCAATTTAGATAAAGAGAAAAGGATCGATATGTGACTTAAGTATAAATTGAAAGAGTTGCATACATGATCTGTAAATGAGATACAAACCAAGCTACATTACAAAGTTAATGAAACAAAGGCAACATGATTGAATTATTGGGCCCTTCTCAACCAACATCATGTTTCTTGAGAAGGAACTAAATCACATGTAGGATTAAACCAAATTCACTTCACGAAAAAAACCAACAATGGATTTTTATTAATCTATCTCAAAAATACATAAGAAAATTCAAAAATGCCTAGCAATTAGGTCAATCAAAATATATATTTAAAACATTATATTATTGTTACTTATCAGACTGATGGGTCTTTATATAGTTTTTACATGGCGAATGTTACAAGCAGGGGGATTCCACAAATACCCTGTGTTTGGCATAGTAATTATCAATACATATAAAAATAAATCATGTGTGGGTAACCTTAGTGGATTCCTTCAAAAAGAGAGATAAACGCCTTAGAATTTAGCCTCTTCAAGAGGGAAACCTCCTTTACATTACACAAATGAACAATTCTTGGATGATACAAATGACAAGACCTCCTTTCTATATATAGGAGTCTAAGGGGTCATAATATAATAAGAGCCAACATAACAATAATAATGTAAGGGCACAATAATAACAATAGTGGGATTCTATGGGGCACAATAGTAACAATATGGGGACTAAATGGGTACAACAATATAATAAGGGGGTTGTAATAATAACAATAAGTGGTTACACTAGTAGTATAGGGACCTAACATAATCTCAGAGTCGATCCGATGAACACAAGAGCTTCCTAAATGTGCCAAAAAGAAAACCCATGTTTTGTTTTTGGCTTTGGAGGTCCAAAACCATATCAACCATGGATGGAGATTATTAAACATTGTGTGGGTTACAAGACTTGGATTAAAATCATCATTAGTGCTAAATAATATTAATTAATCCCTTTAAATCATTAAAACATTGGAAATAGTAATAAATAGTTAACAAGTTACCTTGTATCCCTTTAGGTGGGATTTTTCCCATTAATGGCGTGGAAAAGATTATAATATTTAAATAAGAGTAGAGTTTATAGGGTCAAAAATGGGTTGACTAATAATGACAATGGCTTCAGTTTAGAGCCTTGACAATAAAATCAATAATGTTGATAACAATGGAAGCAATGATCAATAATCATGAGAAAAATAACAACAATGAGTATTTTTCATCATTGTGATCACATTCTTCACTTTTTCCATTATTAATTGATTTTTATCATTGTTTTCATCATCATTGTTAGGTGATTTATATGAGATAAATTCCATTACATTTAAATGCAAACCCGAGGCTCATAAGCTTGCAAGGTGCATGCACAGTATGTGCAGGATCAAAGTCATGAATCATTCTACTTGTAAAGCAAAGGAATCATTATGTAATATAATCAAATATCAATAAATCGATTCATGAAGGAAAGCTCAGACAATCTCATTTTGTTCGCATAACCGGTACTAAGTGTGACTAGAATTCAATTGATCTAAATATCATGTCTAAATTGCTTATATATGCATGAATATAACTATAGTATGATCTTGTGTTCTATTCCATTTAATGAATCTATAAACCATTTGTGTCTAAAGGAAATTAAATCCTTGATAAACAAACTAGATTTAAAAGTCGATGACTAATTCTTTGTTCTAGACCTCGTTATGAGGCATAGGAAGTAGTCTTTAACTTAACAACTTAAGTGTTATTGCTATAAAAAATGAGGTTAGATTTGAGCATCATATAATTATAGCTATTGTTCACAATCAACTGAAACATATCACTAAAATGTGAAATAAGGTATCATTTAGGAAAAGTATAAAGACCATAATAAAATCGATTGGCAGTCTCTTTGGAAAATGCAAGAGACAACATATCAAACCAACATGAAGACTATAAATAAATGGTTAAATATATGGAAAAACAAAGGAAAAATAAAATGCTTTAATTTACCTAAATGTATAGCTACAAATATAAAATCAAGTGCTACAATAAGATGATCTAAATGCTACAATATAAAACCCAAATCAAAATTGCAAACTAATTTAAGTAAAAAAAAATACAAAACAATAGGACGTTCTCTGGGTCGAGGGGCCTTCCCGACCTAGGAAACGTGCTTGGAGGACAATTAGATCAAGTCACAACCAATGAGAAATGTCCTCGGCAATCAACCAACGTCATATATCAAATATCATACCTCTAATTACATAATAATAGAGCTCAACCCTTTGAACTAAAAGAACATGTTGAATTCATTTCCCCAATCTTGGAATTGGGAAGAAATTAAAAAATACCATTTACTCAATCTGAAAGAATATGAATCAAGTAGATATCTTGAGAATAAATTACAACCTAATTTCTAACCATAAGCCAATTTAATTTGTGTATTTTACTGATATGAGCACGATTTGTATTTGGCTATTTTTTTTAAAATATGGGCACAACATGAAATCTAGGAAAGACTTAATTAAATAACCAACCATTGATCTCAAACCATGCCTTATTTTGAAAAATGGCCCTCACCTTACTCAATTTGGGGCATCCTACCAAGAAACCCATGTTCTATATCCTTTAAGATTCACCTTCATTCATACAGAAATCACCTTCAAAGATCATTTCCTGGGAATTGTTGCCAACTTTGACCATAACCTTTAACCATGAGTTGGAGGCTCATACATGCATCCTAGGTGCACTTTGAGTATCAAAAAATCATTATTAGCGAGGGTACTAGCAAGAAAACCCCTATTCTTGATTTTCTCCAAAAGGTATGGCAATAGGATAATCTATGATGTTGGGTACAAGAATTGCATTGTGGTAAAGGAAATCTAGAAATTAATGACGATGATGACAATGACAATAATGATGATAATCATGAGAAATTTTATGAAGATTACGATGGTGATGTGGATGATGCTCATGAGGATGATGATGATAAGTGTGCTATTTGCAGCATGTCTAGGTTAGTTGTGAACCAAGAATGGGCCTTAAGCCCTAAATGAACTTTCTAGAGCTTAAGTGCCATGGTAAGAGGAGGAAAACAAGTCTTTGATTCTTAGGTTGAATTAACGTTAGGCGCTAAAGGTCGATTCTTAGGTTTAAAAGCGATACATAGGCCCTCTCTAGGGGCTCTTTGGAATTACAGTTGACCCATGGATGCCATTAAAAAGTCTTAGACATTGAGGGTGGGTCACAACACCTTGACCATGATCGAAGAAGGAAAATGAGTAGCGTGAGATATTGTTGAATGTTTTTAGGCTCGAGAGCCTTGAATGAGTCCCCAACCAAAACATGTGTCCTTGGAATGGATGTGCCATTCAAATATCTAAGTACCTCATAGAGAGAAAAGCATGGATATTTTGGTAGCATATTTCAGTTATCATAATTCCTTGCGATGAGCCACGTAGTCGTCAAAGTGGACAGCGCATGCATATGAAAAATGGACATTAGTGAATATTAAAAAATGGCATCAATCAACTCGATGAATGAATCTTAAAAAGCATCATTAATTAATAAAACACCATAGCGCATTTTCGTTATCATAATTCCTTGTGATGAGCGAGGGGGTGGTGAATGGCATGAAATTCCATGCATATGAAAAATGGGCATTAATTAAAGTGATTAGTGAATATTAAAAAGTTGGCATCAATTTTCACTGGATTAACGAATACTAAAAGGTTGTGATTAATCAATAAATAAAACACGATAATAAAAAGAACTGGATTAATGAATATTAAGAAGTTGTGATTAATTAATAAATAAAAGACGATAATAAAAAAAAGCTATGATTAATTAATAAATAAATAAAAGACAATAAGATGTGATTAATTAAAAGGTTGTGATTAATCAATAAATAAAACACGATAATAAAAAGAACTGGATTAATGAATATTAAAAAGTTGTGATTAATTAATAAATAAAAGATGATAATAAAAGAAGCTATGATTAATTAACAAATAAATAAAAGACAATAAGATGTGATTAATTAAAAAGTTGTGATTAATTAATAAATAAAAGATAATAATAAAAAAAGCTATGATTAATTAACAAATAAATAAAAGACAATAAGATGTGATTAATCTATGATTAATTAACAAATAAATAAAAGACAATAAGATGTGATTAATTAATAAATTAAAGATTAATTAACAAATAAATAAAAGACAATAAGATGTGATTAATTAACAAATAAATAAAAGACAATAAGATGTGATTAATTAAAAAGTTGTGATTAATTAATAAATAAAAGATAATAATAAAAAAAGCTATGATTAATTAACAAATAAATAAAAGACAATAAGATGTGATTAATCTATGATTAATTAACAAATAAATAAAAGACAATAAGATGTGATTAATTAATAAATTAAAGATTAATTAACAAATAAATAAAAGACAATAAGATGTGATTAATTAATAAATTAAAGATAAAAAAAATTTGGACCATTTCTCGATTTGTGCGTGTCATCCTTGCGCAGGGGCCATGCTAATCTTCTCTGTATCGTTCCAATTTTATCGGATGTCTCCGAAGAGACACTAGGGACTGCACTCCGCTTCATTATCCAAAGTCTAAATGTATTTGGCGTTACGCATGTGGGAATAAATTGCAACGTTCCACGCCTTCCCTTCCGTCTTTCTGTATGTACGTGTTACCAATAACAACAAGCCCAATGAATAATATTCATTCATTGGTTTGCGTGAGATTTGGGGTTTGAATCTGAGGGGGAATTTAGTATTATCATCGACTATGCGCTCTCACATTTACATTTTGTGGTTTGCAAGACGGTTAGCATAATTGTTACAGCGAGAGCGTTTGCGGTCCAACGGTTAGGGTGAGAGTAATAGCCTGCTAGCCTCCTTCCTTGTGCGGAAGGTGAGCAGGAGCAGGTGATTGCCGCAAAGCGTTTGTAGTCCAACGGTTAGGATAATTGCCTTCCAAGCAATAGACCCGGGTTCGACTCCCGGCAGACGCATCGTCCTTGACCTATTTTTAAATTTGTATTACATTGGATTCCAATACAAATACATTTAAATCCAAATCCCAGAAGATCTCCTCTCCGCGATGTATTCCAGCTGTGTCCGGGACCCTCATACATACAAAAACAGTTTTGAAACCCCGTTGATGTTACAACGAAAAAAGAACAATCCGATTCCAGCTCTGTCCTCCCCCATACAAAAACAATTTTAAAACCCGCAATGTAAAATTCCGTTGCCGGGACTCGAACCCGGGTCTCTCAGGTGAGAGCCGAGTATCCTAACCAGCTAGACTACAACGGAGCTGTGATCGCTTTGTGCATGGACATTTCTGTGAAACCCAGAACCACATCCATCACTCACTCTACTCTAATAATAGGTTGCCTCAATCTACCAGAAAGGAAAGGAGAAGTATGGACTTATTTTATTTCATCATCCCACCGCATTAAAAGAAAAACAAACACAAAGTGCTAAAATCTTATTTCATCATCCCACACACCGCACCGCATTAAAAGAAAAAGAAAAAACGCAACCATTGGTTGTGAAACAGAGCAACGAGGTTCCACCGAGATTTGAACTCGGGTTACTGGATTCAGAGTCCAATGTCCTCACCACTAGACCATGGAACCACATGAAAAGCCAAGCACAAATTATCCCAACACTTGCTATCACCAGAAAGAACACGACCACACGAATTTTGCAATGAACAGAAATTCATATTGATGGCACCACTACTTCTCAGATTCACAAGTGTGTTTACAAACTTAATTATTCCTATTCCTATTCCTATTCAAATTTTGAAAATCGTGTGTTGTAAAAATCCCACCATCTCTAACCCAAATGAATGCGCTTCTGTCCAACGACTGCCTCTCTCCTCTCATATTAAGGTTTGGAACCTTCACCCAATAATAAATAATAATGGTAATCGTAATCGTGTAACTCAATATTCTCGCAAAATTGTCATCGTTTGCCATTCCGGTTAGATTTCCATTTCGTTCATCAAAAATATTTTCCTCACTTCTATCTTTTCCATCTAATGTACTCTTTTCACCTTTGCTCTCGTGCTTTTATCTTTCCTTCTCACCTTGTTGATGGCCCTAATCGCTCTTTGAAGATGCTCTTCGTCAACAAAGCTCATGGATATCTTAAATAAGGTCACTCACCTACATCTTGGCTTTTCACTTTACTCAATTTGTCAACTATCAAACAATTGATCATGTAACTCAAATGCGATTCTATATATATATATATATATATATAACATTTACTATGTGAACCATAGGAAACATAAATTCTTCTCTTAATGTGCTTTCTTACTAAATAATGTACATGTCATTTACACCCTAATTAATGAATGAAAACTTTTGAATTCAAAGGGGAGCAGTTTGTTCATACCCAAAATTGGCTACTTCTTAGTGCTACTCATTTATAGGGCCTAATCAAATTGCACTCTTCAATAAGACTCTCAACATTAGATCCAAATATTCCTTTGCTTCTTCTCACTATAAGCACATATGAACCAAATTAAGAATATATGATATCTATATGCTTAGATCGATCATGAAATATTGGATTCTAAAAGAGCTTAATGCAACTTTGATTATCATAATATATCACGGTTGGATCCATCTCCTAACCAAATAGTCTCGTAAGTATATTTCTCATCCAGATCGTCTCACATGTTGCTTGACTTGCTTCCATGTATTCATCTTTTGCTGAGTTGAGTGTCATATACCTCCACTTCCTACTATACTAGGAAATTGTTGCGGACCTAACACTGAAAAATTCCACTTGATGTACTCCTACCCAATTTTCATCTATGAAGCCACACAACTTCACTCCCCTTATCCATTTTTACCATAATCCATACTAGGCAGTGCCTTTGAGTTACCATAAAACATGATTAGTTGCCTTCCATCCCATAAAACCATTGAGAAATGCTATTTTTACATCCATCTGGTGGATCTTCCACCCCATTTGTGCAACTCGTGAAAGGATTGCTCTAATTGATGAATGCCTTGCTACAGGAGCAAAGGTTTCCTCATAATCAATGCCCTCAACTTGAGAGAATACTTTGGCCAAAAAACTGGCCTTATACTTCTCTATGCTTCCATCTGCAGCATGCTTAACCTTGAATATCCATCTCAAGCCCACAACTGATCTATATACCAGTCTTGGGACCACTTCCCAAACACCGTTATTCATGATGGATTCTTATTCTTCCACCATTGCATCAACCGAAACTGATTTCTCAACTGCTTCCTCAAAAGAGGATGGCTAAGTCTCTACAAGATTAGTCATTAAAACCATGTAGCCAATGTACCTCTCCGGTGACCTTCTTTGCCTGTAAAAATTTGAAGGAGCTCCCACATTCTCCCTCACATCCTGCACCAATGTATCGGCTTCCCAGATTATTTTCTACCTTCTATGGATGGTTATGCTTGAGTGGAAATCTCCATTCTCCCTCCTCTCTGATCCTCCATTTGTGGCTTCTCCACAACTTCTTGAGGCTCCTCTTAAGGCTCCTCCTTTGGAGATAAAAGCTCCTCTTCTAGTCGGATCTGAAGCTTCCTTTCAAGAGAGCATGTAATTTCTTTCTCCTCATCAAAATTTACATCCATTTTCACAACTATCATTATGAGGGAAGGTAAGTACACCCAGTAATTGTGTGGATTTTCGGTGTGTTAGCGCTCTGTAAATTTCCCTAGGTTGAGGAGAGAAATTCCAGAGGTATCCACAAACCACTTAGAAGTTGGAATCTAGCCCTTCCAACTTCAAAGAGGGCTCTCTCTCTTAGGTTGCTCTACTAATATAATATTAGGCTAGGTATAGTCCTCAATAAGGTCTAATTTTCAAAGGTTTGTCAATAACAAAAGAGACAGATCCATTGGGCATGGAGTCATGTCAAATTGATTATTTATCCAGTGATAAAATGAAGAGAGAAAGGGTTTTTCCACAGGGGCAAGGTAGGCAGTCTTGGTGATGGAATTAATTCGCTATAGGAGGGTGAGTATGAGAAAAGATGGAAAAAACAAAAAGAGTATCAAACTGCAAATAAATTATAAATGTTTTCTGAAGAAGAAAACATAGATTTCTTGGTAAACTAAATTAGAGAAAATTTTAAATGAATTTTGAATTTATTTTCTAGTTCATCCAAGAATTAAGGCATACATTTAAGGCATGAAAATAGCATAAGGTAAACTTACAACAACAAGAAATCACAACACCATCAAGATTTGACACAAGAATCTTTTCATGTCACCTTCAATCCTTCATTCATTGGTAGGTATTTAGAAAATTTACAACATGCACAAGTCTCTTCCTCAGTAATCTGACCAACCCTTTTTTCATTACATGCACATCATAAAATAGACTCAAATGAGTCAGTTCCCGCCTCTAGGGGTCAAATTCCTTATTAGGAATGTTGTTTCTAACTTCTGCAATGAAAATAGAACTAATTTCTAAAGACTAGGGACTACTTAACTAATTTTTTTCTAAGAAATTTTTATTAATTACTCAGCCCCAAATCAATCCTATGAGTTATTAGATGATTTATTACAATTACTAATACCATAAAAACAAGTTACATAAGATTTTGACTTGGGTAAGTTGGTCAAAACGATGACTATCTAGAAACACAACGACTCCCCTGCAACAAAAACGCAACACTAAAGCACAACGACAATATTTTTCACTTATCTCCTAAATGGTAAGTAATATTGAGATTCCTTTTTGAAAGAAAGTTAATATCATCATAACCATTCTCCACAACAAATTTAAGCCAAATCCAACTCACGAACCTCGAGAAAATCCAAAAATGGTTGTAGATGATAATGGCTCATTTATTGAAAATCGTGAAGCATTTTGACATGAAATTAAGTGGGATTATTCATATCACCACCATGCATCTACTGTTAAAATTTCATGGTAAATGGGTACATGGTTTAAGAGATATGGTGAAAATACGATGATTATGTGAAAGCGCAACGCTCCAAGCTTATACTATCTTCGACCCTCATCTGACATGCTGAGGGTATTGGGATGGAATGCGATGATCCATACAACTTTTCAAACCCATGGGAAAACTTTTAGGTCAAACAAAAACCTTCAAACCCCAAACCTTCTTCTTGGAGAAAAAGTGCAGTGTAGTTGCACAATGCACCTTCATCCACATGAATTGACCAAACAGTGACCTTATGATTGAGAAAAATGACTTGGAGAGTATTAAAATGTTCACAAAAAACGTCCTACATGTCTTCATTCGTAGACCAAATGCCAAAAAACCATGATTTATTCATCAAAATGAGTTTCCTTGGTAAAAGCACAACACCCCATGGTTGAAGGAGATTTGGTCACTCTTTGAGTTGCTTGATGACTTCAACACATATGAAAAAGGCATGGACATGATCAAATTCCTCCTTAAAATATTTCTTTCATCACACAAATCCCCCAACTCTCACAATTTCACTTTTAGCAAAAGCGCGACGCCAATGAGAAAGCGCACCGCCACCTGTTTTCATGGTTTGAGTGATTGTGTGGTCTCTGGACAAGTTGCTCATGTTGGTGATGATGCTAATTCTACAATAATCATGCCACCTACCCCTTTCAAGATTCCTTTCACCAAATGCAAAAAATTCATCTCCACATTGTTGTCCTATGAGATAATGCTAGGTTAATTAATTATGCCAGAGCATCTAAAATGTTTTGTTGTTTTAAAACTTTTTTGGATGACCAATGTGATGAGCAGGTTAAGCTAGGTGCTTAAACCTCATTTGTACTACATATTCTGAAAGGGCTGCTTCTTTACCTCTGAACATTAATTTGATTTAAAGTGTATGGAAAGCAGAACTGTAAGAAGCTATGATTTCCTAAATATCCAGACTGAATTTTTAGTTAATCATAAGGAAGCATGAAAGTAAACAATGCTTACAGCCCAACAAAATATATTTGACCTTATAAAGATGGTTGAAAATTTATAAATGTAGAGGAGATCATAAAGACAAACAATCCAATAAACTATTCCCTAAAATAGATTATAACTTCATGGGGCTTTAAGATAGACTGAAATTCAGTTTTCTCTTACCCAATTATCCTCATAAAACTTAAATACATGTAGAATAACAAAAATGAAATGAAACATTAAGACAAACTCACAAAGTAACAAAATTTTAGAAGAAAATCCATATTCCTTTCATTAATGTGAAGTAATTTTAGTTTGATACAATTTTGCTTTAGAAAAAATCATGCAAGGGTTCAACCTTTAATACATCGAATCATTGCTTATTTATACAAAAATATAAGGCTCTAGAAACATCTAACTAATTACAAAAATAGTACAAAAATGTAGGGGTGCTTAAACTACTGAGTTTTTTGGCACTATCTGTTTTGGAGAATTTAGCATCTACGGATAAATACTAATTCCCTAGATAAGTAGTTATATCTAGAACAACAATTTAAAGTGTTTTAGACTTTTCCTATAAACAATAGATAATATGAGAAGATAGAATACCTACTTGCAGTTCTACTTTCCTCTCGTCTCCCTTGTATCGATCCCATCGCTCCTTCCAGTACTTAATCCGCTTGAGAAGTACCCTGTAAACACAACAGAATATAAAGAACCGATCAAAGTATATGATCTACTGAATATAAGTGAAAGGAATCAGATACAATTCACACACATAAGAATTATGAAACAATACAAACATATGGGAAAAAGGTTCAAACATTTTATTAGATAGAAGAAGGAATTACAACCATTGGTGTCTGATTCAAAGCCATTCCTCTTGCTTGGATCCCATCCACATCACATCAAAAGCATGACAAACTTGTAGCATTACAATACTTGCTTCAAAGCTAAATATCATAGCAGCATTATCTCCTTACAATTCAACATAATCCAGCCCTTGATCACTTAGAAGAGTGGTCAATTTATAGGAAGATGAAGGAGGTTTTGTCATTAATGGTGGCATTGAATGGCCTTCCATACTTAGAATTAGTTCCATGGAGGAATGGATGAGAGGATAGGATGCACCTTAACTCATTCCTCATCCATTTTTGAGCTCATAGGAGTTGATAAGTGAGGGAACCTTCTAGATGAATCCAAAAGATAAGAATATTCCCCAAACTCTATGTGACTTTCACTCATTCTCACCCAGTGCAGGTGAAAGGAAGCCTAAGTGCTCTACAGAGCACCCTGGCAGTGGAATCAACTGCTCTGCAGCACACCCTCATAAGGGCTTACTTGTGCTAGTCCCTCTAGAGGCTATTTATCGATGTCTTCAAGTCATGAAACTATCTGGGAAGGAGGCATTCAAAGGGGTTGATCCAGGTGGATGTTGGTGGCCACCCACCTATCCCATTTGGACCCCCACAATTATCGCTCTCAACATTTTCAGTTTCCATAATTGTAGCACAACTTACTATTTTTAGCAGTTTTTCGGGTCCTGAACTTCCAGAGCAGTTTTTCGGCCCTAAACGACGTTT
>APFE030917444.1:20331-36469 GCA_000404065.3 Pinus taeda | reverse complement strand
ATGAAATCCATGCCCCAATTTTCAAATGGCTCGAAAGTCACTTGAGGTTGCAGAGGCATTTCATCCCTGGGGGTAGGTTTCCCCATCATTTGGAACTGATCACACTGGTTGGTATACATTTTTACATCTTGGTGGAGAGTGGGCCAGTAATAGCTAGCTTGTAGTACCTTGAATGTTGTTATTTTGGCTGCAAAGTGATCTCCAGAAGGCCCATCATGACAGGCTAGAAGGATGTCAAAAAATTCCTCCTCCCTAAAACATGTTCTCAGAATTTTATCTGGACCCATCTTGAAGAGATTGCCTCCAATCCAAGTGAATGGGGCACTTTTCTTATGATTCTGCTCTTTTCCTTGGAGGACAAATTTGGAGGGAACTGTGTAGATACCAAGTAGTTTGCTATGTCAACAAATCATGGAGAGAGAATTGAAACAACGAATAAATGTTCAACTGGTAGTTGATCATCAACCATTCCTTCCTCACCTGTAGGCAAAGTCAATCTGGATAAAAAATCTGCAACTACATTCTCTTTTCCAGTCTTATCAATAATAGTTAGATCAAATTGTTGTAATAAAAGTAACCATCTAATAATCTGGGCATTTACATAAGGTTTGTTCATCAAATATTTAATTGCAACATGGTCAGTATGTACAAATGTCTAGTAACTAGTAATGTAATGCCTAAATTTATTCAATAAATGGACAACAACTAGGAGCTCTTTTTCATTTACTGTGTAGTTTAACTAAGCTTTGGATAGATTCTTGTTGATGAAGTAAATGACATAAGGTAGCTTGTCATCTATCTAGCCCAGATCTGCTCCTATAGCTTTGTGAGAGGCATCAACATGAATGTGGAAAGGAAGAGCCCAATTTGGGCCTCAGATAATAGGGGTAGTAGTCAACTTGTCCTTTAGGGTTTCTAGGGCCTCTTGGCAGCTTTCTGACCATAAAAATTTGGAGTATTTTGCCAATAATCCAAATAAGGGCGAGGCTACCTTGCTAAAATATTTTATAAATCTCCTATAATATCCGGCTAACCCTAAGAAAATTCTAACATCCCTCTGCTTCTGCAGAGTAGGGACCCTTTTTTATGATGGCTATTTTGTTTGGGTCTACTTGCATTCCTTCCTAGGATATTAAGTGACATAGAAAAATCCCTGCAGTCATTAAGAATTCACATTTTTTGGAACTAAGGATAAGTTCATTTCAATGCATTTGTTTAACACCTTTCCCAGGTGTTGGGCAATTTAATTGCTTAAATTGCTTTCATTAAATTGTCAGCCAAGGAAACTCGTAAGCTTGTGATGATGCCAACAAAATATATGCAGGAGTAGGCAACTAACTATGTCTAACTAAATGATTTATGATTCAAGATAATATGCAAGGGAAGAGGCTCCTAATTGAGGAGGTCATGGTTGTCCTTCCCTACAGTATTATTGATTGAAAAGAAAGCATTGATTACATAAAACTGGAAACTTGAAATAAAGACAAGAGAATGAATTCAATCGTTGTTCAGATTCAAATAAAGAGAGAGGCTAACTTAGTCCCTTGATTGTAACCTCATATATTGATCCAAACTAAACTAAGATTCATTCATAAGCATAAGAAATGAAATAACTTGAAACTTAAAAGTAAAAGAATGAATTTCAACAATCATGCAAATCAAATAGAGGGAGAGCCTAACTTAGACCCTTGGTTGTTCCCTCATATGCTGATAAGATTTTAATTTAAACTCATTCATCAATCACAAACAAATCCTCAAACATCTAAGCAATGAAATAAGATCTATTATGAAATAAAATGTTCCTTTGATCCTTTTAGAGTGAGCTCAATTCTCCTAAGAACAAAGTGACAAGCTATTCCATATACTACATTAAGACAATTTATATCTAAAACTATATAATGGAGATTTATGTAAAATGAAGCTTTATTCTATTCCATCATAAGTTGGATACATGCTCCGAGAGTCCTCCCTTTGGAATGGAGGAGGTACTCCTATTTATACAAAAACTAAGATAACAACCTCATAAATGTAGATCCACTATTCCCTCCTTTGACCCACATATTTCTCAATCAATGGTGACACATAACCCTATCCTCCATGATCTCCTCCATGAGGTCCATGATCTTCTCCATGAGGTTCATGATCTTTTCAAATTCGAATTTGAACATAGAGTGCCACATAAGGATGCCTTGGAAGCTTCCTTTGTACCTACACATGTCAACAAACTCATTCCAATTGTTAGGCATAAGTATAAGCATATTATTTTCTAAAGTTTAACCATAAATCCACATTAAAATGTTAAGAATTAATAAACTTTGGAAAAGCATAGTTATAAATCAATGATGAAGTAAATGTAATGATGTGGAGGTAGAATGGAGGTGATATGAAGGTAATATGGAAGTAATGTGAAGGTATTGGTGAATAATGGAGTGAGAATAAGGACTATTTTGAGGCCCAACACCAGTTAGAGAGAGCCTCCTGGAAATCACACCCATAGGGGGTGAAATCATCCATATGAATTTCTACTACATCATGGACTAGCTCTGCAAAGATGCTTAGGACTGCTTTATGGAAAGTGGCAGGGGCACTGCATAAACCAAAAGGAAGGACCCTATAAGAAAAAGTACCCCAAGGACAGGTGAAGGTGGTTTTATCTTGGTCCTTTGGGTTGATCTGGATTTCATTGTAACCGCTAAATCCATCCAGGAAAGAGAAGAACTTCTTTCCTACCAAATAATCTAATACTTGGTCAATGAAAGGTAGATGGAAATGGTCCTTCTTTGTGGCTTTGTTTAGCTCTTAGTAATCCACACAGCTCCTCCACTTTCCATTTTTCTTTGGAACCAGAACCATAGGAGACATCCACTCACTGTCCGAGATGGGGTAAATGAATCCTGCATCCAACAAATTTTGCAGGCCCTCTTTGACTATATCCTTGAGGTCTGGATTAATTCTCTTTTGGGGTTGGCGGATTGGCTTGCAACCTTCCTTGATGTAAATGTGGTGAGTACACACCGAAGGGTGCACTCCCTTCATTTCTTTGTAATTCCAATCAAAGGCATTCAAATTCTCTCTTAGCATGTTACATAACTTCTCTTCTTGGTGTTTAGAGAGAGGGGTTGATTTTCAATACTCTTTGAGGGCCAAATTCTATCGTCTTGACACGAGTAGGGTTTGTGTCAGCTGAGCATAGATCAATCTGAGGGTCGTCTTTGGATTTCTTTACTAAATCCTCCAGAGACATGGTGTTGGGAGATTGATTCTGGAGGATGTGTTCAATTAGGTCATCTTCATCAGGCTATCACCCTCCTATGGTAGTTTCTAGGGTATATATTTGGGAAGAGTAGACTTCATCTTCTTCCTCCTCCTCTAGCCATAAAGGTAAGTCATGCTCTAGGGATGGTTGAGCAGGAGGGTACAAGACCAATTGTTTGGATAGATGCCCATTTTTTATGGTCATATTTCCAGCCTTGCAGCTTATGTAGGCATCGACAGTGGCTAACCAAGGCCCCCTAAGGATGAGAGGATAACCATTGAATTTGGTCTTAGGCTGGAGAACTAATAAGTTAGCAGGGTATTCCTAGGAATCAATGGGGACAATCACATCCTCATCAATTCCCTAAGGAGCTATTGTGGATCAGTCTACAAGCTGCAAGACTGTTGTGGTCTTTCTTAGTGATCCTTCAAGATTTAGCTTGAGCATAGTGTCATTAGTCATCACATTGATTGTAGCCCCAAGAACAATCAAGGTATGGGGAACAATGGTGCCATCGATGTGTACATCTACTATAGGACTCACAGGGTCAGATACTTTGGGCAAATTACCATCCCCAACATTAAGTTGGATAGTTATCCAATGACATTAATGGTAGGGGTGTCCTTCTTTCGTCTTCCTGGATGTTTGAAACACTTCTCTTTGATCAACTTGTTGTAGATGAGGAAATCTTTGATAGCTTGGAGAAGCGGGATTTTGACACACATATTTTATAAATCACCTAGAAGTCTAGTCTCTTCTGGGGTGTGATGGACTGGATGGGTTAACCTTTCAGGAAAGAGGGGTGGATTCACTCTAGGTACACTTTCCTCTCTTTCCTCCTCACGCTCCCTAGGTGGAGATGGAGGTTGGTTATCTGGAAGCTCTCCCAGACCTAAGGTTAATTTCATGGATTTCCACAGTATAGGCAAGGTAAGATGTTTCTCCACTGTAGACCTGATGTGCCTATTTGTTGTTTAGGTTTTGGTTTGGTTAGGCAGGCATCTGAGGTTGTTTAGGTGGAGAAGAGTGTAGGAGCTGTGGTTGAGATGGAGGTGAAGGCAATAGAGCTGGAGCTTGGTTGTATGGGGGTCACCACCCTTGGGGTGGTGCATTCCACTGAGGTTGTGGAGGAGTATATGGTTGAAATGGTTGGTTGGCCAATTGGGAATGGTATTGAGGTGCAAATGACTAGGGAGAATGTGTAGCATAGGAAGGATGAGTAGGGGGCACCAAGGGAGAATGGATGTGTTTTGATTAGGGATTTAATATGAATAGGATGACCCTTGCATTCCCTTCTGGTATGGTTGAGTTCCATGATGCCTCCTTTGATTTATGTAGCAGAGTTGTTTAGTCACCCCTTCGGTTCCTTGATACACAACTTTTAATCCAGGCAGAGAAGGGCACTTGTTTATGGAGTGGTTTTCCTCACAGACTGAGAAAATTTCTATAAGGTTCAATGGACATTCATTCCTAGGGTGCCCCCTTATGCATCTAGGGCATAAGATGGCTAATGATCTCTTTGCTTCATCCTATTTCCTTTTGATCTACATAGTATCTATTTGTAGAGCAAGGGGTTGCATCATTTCACTCTTAAAGTCTTCCAACATTTTAGCAATTTCACTTTTTATGGACGTATTGGAAGAGGATGAACTGGTCACCACTTGAATATCCCTACCCTTCTTTCTAGATGCCCTAGAATGATTCTTGAAAACTATCTTGATATCATCATAGGGTAACTGGTAGATGCCCCCTCTTGACAACAAGTTTAGGGTTTCTAGAAGATCTTCCCTGATCCCCCTGAGAAGGACTAACTTAAGTGATTCAGGATCAAGGGTGCACCTAGCCCTTGGAAGTATCTAGATCTTCTGAGGTCTGGCCATGGAAGTGAGGAAGAGAAAAGGGGCTTATGTTTTTCATCTTAGCATCCCCATTAGTTTATTTGGTGGGAAAATCACCCTCAACTCTTTCTATGTCTCCCCTTTCATTTCTATTTTCAGTTGTTGTGTCAGTTGGTGGAATGATTTCTTCTTCTTCCCCTATAGGCTCTTCAAAAATCTCCGGTTGTTCACCTAAGGGGTCTTCTAGCTCACATCCATAGAAGAAGAGGGAAGGTTGGCTGTTTGAAGTGGTGGGGATATTTGGCATAATTTTTCCTAAGTTATCCCTATTCCTACGAGGCATGAAAGGAGTGTTTTTTTTTAGAGTTTTAAACTGCTTGTAGAATTGAAAGAAAACAAAACTAAATTGCAACTATTTGTTGAATGGAACTAATTGCAGAATGAAAGAGATAAGAAAAGGAAGAAAGAAACCAGAATTCACATCTACTCAGACACCTCCCTAGCAATGGCATCGAATAGTGATGAGCACCAGTATTGCAGCAAGGATGCTGCAACTCTTGGGGCTACCGACTTTACTTTATCAACCCGGGGTTCATACAAACTTGGAGGTGACATCGCTGTATACACAAATAGATGTAATTGATCTACTCTTGTCACTGTTGAGCTGGGGTGATAGGTCACTAACATTTCTCAAACCAGCCTTCTATTGACTAGAAGAAGTCTAATTACCAATTGGAGAGGGGGAATTTACCCTAATTGAGAGAAAAGAAATGTTGCCTAATTGCAAGAATGAATGACTAAAAAAATGCGTGCAAAATAACATGAAATCCTCTATTTACTTGTTAACATACCTTACTTGCAAAAGAACCCTACTTTAACACATGTGAGGTTTTAACTAATCTAAGCATGAAATATGATCTAAAGAGTACTAATTGCTGTGTGTGTGAATAAATATAAAAGAACTCCTTTTTTTTAATATTTTTGCTTTATGAATGTAAATGCTAATCTTTCCTTGTTCTTTGGCAGGGGATACAGGTGTGGAGGAAGAGGGGTACAATGATTTTTATGGCTTGGAGGTCAAGTAGGGGCCTAATCCTAGCTTCAATGATGATTTTTCTCAATTCGGGTTAAAAATAGGCTGTTACAGGTTTTCCTATAGGATATCTACATGATGTACTAGTTCTCCTACAAGATCCTCTGTTTTGCTACAAGAACAGGTCGAAAGCTTAAGAAGTGGTCTAGAAGGTGGAAAGGAGCGTGGAAAAGGTGAATAAGGAGGTAATAAGGCATGGAAGTGGTAGATACAGTTTGGAACTCAAGAAAATTTTTTTAGATGCTTGGATTTTCTCAATGGAAATGGAAATTTTTTCTTATAAAACAAGAATTTAAATTGAGACCGTGACTTTTGGAAATCATGGGTGGATATGGCTTGGATGAGGCTAATGAGATGAGGTCTCCCTGCAATGTAGAAGCACCTGCAACAACACACATCATTGTTTATATTTATACATAAATTCATCTATAAACAAGATGATTTTTTCAATAGAAGAAAACAGAGTTATCACCATTTATTTGCTAAGTTCATGAATGGAAGTGCTTGAAACCAATATAAAAGCACTGTGAAATCAGTACAAAACCTAAGAGACCATAAATGCCAATTGAAACCTATCCTATGGAACTGAAATATAATGACCTAATTATCAAGAAACCCTAGATTATGCGGAAAAGCAAGAATTCTGTTTTTTGGGCTGTATGGGAAGTGTTCCTCAAATCATGATCCCTGAAAGGGAGAAATGAGGTGGAAACCACTTGCTGAAATCCTTTCTGGAATATATTCTTGTCACTATGATGCTACTATTATAATTATCCATAAATGGAAGCAAACTAATTAAGCCTACCAAAATTGCAAATAAACAACACCAAAATCAGTTCAACAACTAACTATGAGTATAATCTAAGCATACATCTACAAAAAGAGGAACCTCTGTTGATAGGGTTGGGCCCTAACCCAAGAGCTTCAGCCCTATGAGTTAACTCAGTGCTGGATCAAGGGAATTCTTCTCATTTTCATTGAAATATCAAAAATACCCAAGAGTGCTCAGTTACAATGCTTCAACTCAAAAATGCTGCTAGCTATCTTTAAAAAAAATCTGAATCCTAATGAGGCTCGAGGCCTCTTTATTTACACAACTGAAGTTACCAACAACTTCCTTAAATTTAGGGAGACTTGGCTCCCAATCTCGAGATCAACTGGTATTCAACTGTCACTGGTTTGGCTGCCAATGAACCTCATGACTTGGTTGCTTGTAACTTCGAGCTGATGAGATTTGATTGAGGAATCTTCGAGTTAGTGAGGAGTTAAGGAGGGAGATCCTATCTCCTAGAATCCCTCTTACTTGTCTCATTCAAGTTCCTGCACTTTAATTAGCCAAAATTTGCTCAAAAACCTGAAATCAATGCACGCTAGACCACTAGACATGACATCTCATCTTTACTCTTCTCTTTAAGCAAAATATAATTAAAACATGTAAAGAATTATGAGAAAAGTTGATTTTAGTAAGCTGGAGGTGCATTAAGGTCCATATAATTTACCCATTGGTGAGCTTCATCACCTTCCTCCTCAATGTTACTGAAAAATGACTAAACATCTGATCAATATGGTCACGAGTGTTCCCAACAAGAAGGAAAACAACCTTTACCTTTTTAAAAATTCCCAATTGAGCAAGCATGTTTAGCTATCCAAAAAGAACTTGATTTTTGTTTTCACAGCTTGAGATGTCCAATTGCATATTCAAAACTTTAGGAAGAATACCAGACCAATGAGAAAGCACGTCATGGATTATATTTATGGTAAGATTTGCATCATTATGAATATTTGAAGCTGTGAAATAAACCCTTGGCAACATCTTCCCATTAAAGACTATACAACCAACCAAGTGAAACTGAATAAAATTTTCTTCTTGTTAATTTTTAGGTGTGTGGACAAAATGTGGCAGAAGTGTTTTATTTTGGTCCATACCATCAATTATCAAACCCAAATATTTATTTGTATTATCATACCACTTTTTTCGATGCTTATACAATTTTTATCTTTCACTTGTTTGCTGATTACAATGCTCTTGAAGTGCTTTGACAATGAAATTTGCACATAAAATAAAATAAATATATTAATAAACATATTTTCATAGTTGATAACTATCCAATTTTTAAAAATAATGTTATGAATGCATACCTCTTTCTGCCCCTTGACATTTATCCCCCTTTTATTTAAGAGAAGCACATGTACTGCAAATCCCCATCCTTGTCTTCTTAGGAATACGAACATTGTTGAATTCGTTCTTCCATATCCTTGTAAAATATGAATATGTAATAAAATTACCATCACCTTCAACATCTTTTGCATATTCTCTATATAAGTTGTAGATTTCTCATCTTGAGAAATTATCTGGAATATGTATTGTGTCTTTATTTGAAATACACTCTCCATGCTTCGAAAATAAGTCTTTCATCTATGACATTGCAATAATTGATGATGGTCCAACCTCTCTTTTATAACGTACTTCTAAATAATGTGTAGGATCTTTTTCCAGACTTTCTTGGATTCTTGACAAACGAAAATTACCAATTGAATGCAACATTTTGAAATCATTTCTATGGATCAATACATTCCCAATATGATAATCATAACTTGCTAGTGTAGATTGCATGCAACCCACTAAAAATGAATTTTGCATGCTTTTATTCATTGACAAATATTTGTTCCTTTGCTCCAAAGAAAACTTAAAATCCATATGTTTCAAGCAATCCTTTCGACATCATTCACTTGAAATCAAATCACCGATAGAACTTCTACTTGTGAGGTATTCTGTCCTAAACCTTGTATAATTGGAATGTTTTAGATTGATATGAAAAGGTCTACTCCTACTCTTATATACAATATTTGCTTGCAATGTCTCCCTCATTTCATTATTTTATGTAGAAGCATTTTCATCATCATTAGGAGGAATATTATACTGACTATGATCATTCTAAACATAGTTAGAAAATTCATCACCATCATTGCTTGGAAAATATTCATTACCATCCTCACTTGAAGGAAATTCTTCACTACCAACATTGGCACTTTTGAAATCCTCACTTAGATGAAATTCTTCACCATCTTTGTCCTTGCTTTAGAAAACTTTCCTTGAAGAATTCAATTCGTCATCACTGTGACTGCCTTTAAAACACTCAGAGAAAATGCATTATTCACATCTGTGCCTCTAAAATTATCATTTCCAAGAAACTCTTCAACCTCCCCTTCATCACCGGTGCTCACATAATCCTTGGGATTATGACTAAGTGGAAAATATGACTCTCTATTCATAGTCAAATTATCATTTGCAGGAAATCTTTCATCCTTTCCTTCATCAATGGTGGTCTCATAATTAGTGGGATTAGGAATAAGTGGAAACTTAGAATTTCTATTTAATGGAAATTCTTCATCCTCCCCTTAGTCAATGGTGCTCTCATAATCCTTAGGATTAGGACTTTCCACTTTGAATCTCTATTTATTGCAAATTGTTCATCCTCACACTCCCCTTCCTTAATGGTGCTCTCATAATGCTTAGGATTAGGACTACGTGGAAAATTTGACTCTGGAAATTCTTCATCCCCCCCCTTCATTAGTGGTGCTTTCATAATCCTTAGGATTAGGACTATGTGGAAACTTTGACTCTGGAAATTCTTCATCCCCCCCTTCATCAGTGGTTCTTTCATAATCCTTAGGATTAGGACTATGTGGAAGCTTTGACTCTGGAAATTCTTCACCCCCCCCTTCATCAGCGATGCTCTCATAAACCTTAGGATTAGGAGGAAGTGGAAAAATTGACTCTCTATACACAGAAAATTATTTTTGCTTCCCTTCATCAATGCTTCTCTCATCATCCTTAGGATTACGACCAAGTGGAAAATTTGTCTCCCTATTCATAGTGAAAGAATTCCTATTACATTCATCAAAATGAATAGAGTTGATGCATGACGAAGATGTTGATGCTAAAGAAAGAAAAAAATTGATATCAGAAGAATTTCCCAATGAGAATTTATAGCTTAGAGATTGAAAATTTCCTAGATTTTCTAGATTATATTATGATTCCTGCTCCAGATATTAAGATGTATAGTCTGCCTTGAGAAAAATCAAACAATAAGCCTATAATCCCATAAATAACACTAGAGCCTTGGAATAGTACTCCCAAGTTCTGAAATGGAACTGTGCAAAGTGATCTAAAATTTCTACACTATCGTACTACTACTGATCCTGAACCAAGTGAGAAAACAAAAATGCTTAATTATGTAAATTATCAATCTATTTTCCTTGCACAAAACTACGACTTCGCTCAAGATGTGATGGATGTCAAGGAACATGTTAAGAAATTGCGACAAACATTTGATACTCTTTATGCTCACCAATATGGTCAAACCTAAAAACTGAAGGTCATTACAGACCAATTAGGGGTGATCAGTAAAGCAATTTCAAATTTTCAAAGTTCATTGCCAAGGCCACCATCCTTGCCTCATTATGAAGATGTTGAATAAGAAGGAACAAAGTTTAGTTATCATAAAGCCACCAAAAGCTCTTCAAGTCTCGTTCTAAAGATGATTGATCAAGATCCTATCCATGATTTAGATATTTTGGATAAACTTAATTAGGGAAGAAAATTGGCTTGTGAAGAGCTAAATCTTGTCAAATAGAAATTACAAGAGTTTTCTATTTCTGAAATCAAAATGAAAGGTTCATAAGAAGTTGGAGAATCTTCTAATAAGCACAAAATTACTGAAACTTTTAATTTCTCCAATAAAACTCCAAAAACTTCCGGGTTAGACCTAGGATCTCAGCCAAATGGACTAAACAGATGAGTGACATTGATGCATTCTGATTTCAATAATCAGGGTAATAAAATGCTTATTAATTTTGATTGTCTAAATAGAGACCAGACATTGATTTTGTTGCAAAAGATAAATGCATGGGGATTCCATAAGAAAGTAGATTCTAAAGCCTCTTGGAAAGATGTAGTCATCCAGATTACTTGGGCACTAAATGGTAATGCTAGATTATGGTGGGATAAACTTACCAAAGTAGAACAATTAGAAATTCTTGACCATGATGATCCTCTACAAGCTATACTTGAAGCCATCTCTCATGAATTTCTTGGGATCATCCCAACTGATGAATACCATTATGCTCAATTATTTATGAGCCAGAGGTTGTGTAGTCTTGATTTTCTTTCAGACTACTATTGCACCATGCAAAATATTTTCTACAAGATTCCTGATTATCATAATGTAGCCTATCTAAGGCATTATCTTGCTTCTATGCCAGGGAAAAATCCTGAGTTAGTTCATCAGTCTCTCTCTGCTCAAGGAATTTATGTGGAAACACTTTCATTGGCTTCATTGCATCAACATATACTCACTATTCTCATAAATGAATGTGCTGCATATAAAACAAAGAAGAATGTGAAAAAATAGTTGCATTTTAATCCCAATATTTGTGACTCCTTTACATGGAATTATAGGTTTGGATGCTATAAGAACTCCTCCAAGAAGGGTTCTCAGAAAATCCATAACCATAGTTGTTATTGTTCTTCGAAAGGATCTAGACAAAAGAAAGAATATTTCAAGAAAGATTCTCAAAAGTTTAAAGGTCTTGTAAATCCAGGTATGTGTTCAAGAAAGGAGAAAACCAAAAACGAGATCCACATGCTTTATCTATGGTAAAAGTGGACATTGGGATAACAAGTGTCCTGATAAAAAGAACGGAGTTTAAAAAAATGTGAGGTATTCACCACCACATAGAGTCATGCTGATTGGGATGTGGTTTCACAATCAGATTCAGACTATGAAAACTTTTCTGTATATAGTGACTCTGATTTTGATGTAGGAAATAATTGCCAGAAAATGTCTATAGCATGTTATTCCTATAGTGATGATTGTACATATATTTCAGATTGTCTTATGTTTTATGTACAAAGTTCAAAAGAAATTCTTCAATCTCTCCAAAAACAAAAAGATTCTCTTGCTCCAGGATTGGTAATTCCCTGATGAAGACTCCAAGAGAGGATCAATAAATTAAAAGAGTCTTTGGTGTTGTAGAATGATGAAGAAGAATTAGATCTCGAGGAATCATATAAACCCTCATATGGTTCTATCCTAGAACCACTTCCTTCCTCATGTTCCCAGGAAGAAATAATTTTGGAAAAAATCCAAAATACAGAAGAAGATATTAAAAAAAAAAAAACCAAAAAAGGTGATAGAATTAGCATATCAGATTCAACATCACATTTAGATACTTGATGAAATGAATTCAAAGTTTACAACTCTGGTCCTGGCTTGTGAAGATATACTAGTAGTTAAGGCAGAAGGAACATCTCCTAAACATGTTCTTGAAATTAGTTCTATAGGGGATCAGATGGTCATCCCCATTGGGATCAAAACTGATGGTTATAAGCATTATGAATTGGATGCACAGATAGATATATGAGCTATGTGTAGTTGTTGCAAGTATAAAGCCACTATATCCTATTTTTGGCAGCCCACCCAATTTCATTTTAAAGTTGTTAACAAACAAATCATGAAGATTTATTATTTTACCCCTGACTTTCCTATATTGCTTTCATCTACTATTGTATATGTCACTCTGTATAACTATGATACTGGTTGTGATATGCTATTGGGATAGGATTTTGTGAAGAAATATATGCCTATCATAGTTGAAAAAGATGTAATTACATTCACTGTTCAGCAACCCAAGATAACAGTGGCAGTTAAAATAAAATATGCAATCCGAATTAAGCTGGATACTCCAAAGGCTATTGAATAATCTGTTTAGGACTTGGAAAAAATTAAAAAGATAATCAAGCATGCTAAACTACATGGCCAATAATTGTTAAAAGATACTGTCTCCAAACTTCAGAAGGATTGCACTTCAGAACATCTTGACGCCTTCTGGTTTAGGGAAAAATATTTTGTAAATTTTCCTTTTAAAGATGCTCAGACCCATCAAGCGCAAAAAGCATCTGCTAATCACATGAGTCCCTCTGGATAGGAACTTTTCAAGAATGAAATAAAACAATTTCTTGAGAGAAAGCTCATTGAGCCATGCAAAAGCCCATGGGCATGTTCGACATTCTATGTGAATAAACATTCAGAGTAAAAACGGGGGACGAAAAGGTTGGTAATCAATTATAAAGTTCTAAATTATGCACTACTCCCAATTATATATCCCTTGCGAAACAAGGAGATCCTTCTCTCTAAGATTGATCAAGCCAATATCTTCAATAATTTTGATTTGAAAATGGATTTTGGTAGATTGGCATTGCTCCAAAATGTTGACACCTAATCATCAGGATTGGGTGAATAAATACAATTGATGTAAATAAACAATAAGAAACATGAACAGTCATTGGGAGATGAAGTGAACAATCTCCCTCATGTATATAATAAAGACCTCCCTGAAGGAATAATATGAAGTAATTTTGTGGTGTTACTACCTGGCCTGACATGATATCGGAGCACAGGTCCTCAGTCCCTAAAATTAGTTGTAACTCCTTGCATCAGTTTTCTCAGCCATAACCATTGCCTGCGCCCTTTACGCTCCCTAGGCTATTCATAATTGTCCTCCCTGCGCTCTCTAATCGTTGTTGGCACATTTTTTTTGTATGGGTGTAACGTCTCTCAATGTGACATGCCAGAAGAGGAGCATTGAATCTCTATGATGGACACCCAGCTCCTGGTGTGGAATCTCTATGATGAACGCCTAGATCCTAGCATCGAATCTCTATGATGAATGCTCAGCTTCTACAAAGAAACGCCCAAATTTGCACATAGCAACCAGCACCGTAAGCGCATAGTTTTCACAGAGCAACGAGCAAGTATATATGGTATGAGCATTGAGTTTTTGTGAAATATGTGCTTCGTAGATTAAAGGTTGGTGTTGGCATATGCTTCAAGTTTTAATGCTGCTCCCATATATGCTTCAAGTATTAATGTTGTCCTGGTTTTAAAGTTGTCCCATATTTTTTAATGTTGCCATCGAAGTCTTGCTGCGTGGCCCCAAGAGCCATCGTGAGGCTATCAAGAACTTTGGAAGGAAGTCTTGTTGCGTGGCCCCAAGAGCCATCGTGAGGCTGCCAAGCACTTTGGAAGGGCACCAGGTGTTCCGCATAGCCACACTAAACCATATGTTCGATCTAAGGGTAGGAAATTTGAGATGGCTCGTGGTAAGAGAAACAGTTGTGGCTTCAAGGTCTAGAGAATCAAAGGGATTTATGGTGATTTTTTAGTCTTTTCAGTGAGCTTTGCGGATTTCATTAGTTCTACTATTATGTTGCCACAAATTGTAAGCAACAAATCTAGAATATAGATGTTTAATGTTTAGTTTAAAACATTCTCAGATTACATGGCAAACCATTGGGATGAGATTTTTGCCATCAGAGCTTCTCTTCAAAGATTACTATGAAATGAGTACTGAGTTTTTCGACTTTGGACGCTAACATCGAAGTATCTTGTTTAACGTTGTCCCATATTTTGTTTAACGCAGCTCCCATATTACACAGTTCTTGTATTATGTAAATTCACCGATATATTTATGCTGCCCATATATTTACACTCAGTATTTGCTGTCCAGTCATATCATAATTATATTCTTTCCCACTAGGGGTAAAATTTTGCAGCATAATATTTTGTTACAGTATGCATTCAATCATATCCATGGTGGGAATAGTTCTCACTGGCAAGGAGAACTATCCTGAGTGCTCCCAAATGATAAAACACACCCTCATTTTCAATGAGTTGTGGAAAGGAGTGTGCATTGGAGACGGAGGAAAAGAACCAAAAAAGCCTACTTGAGACAAAGAGCTCACCATTTGGGAAAATAAGAACAACAAAGCTTATGCATTAATCGTAGCATCTGTAAATGAAGAGGTGAGTTGCCATATTTTTCCATTATCAACTGCTTTCGAAGCCTTTCAAAAGCTAAAAGAACTCTATGACTTACATTCTGCACTTGAAGTTGTTCAACTCATGATTAAACTCTCCACTCTTGAATTACAAAATAATGATCCTCTTGCTCTTGAATCCAAATTAAAATCTATAACGCATGATATCAAATCCACTAAGGTTGAATTGGATATTCCTCTTATCACTTCTCTCAAGGAACTTTATCCTACTTACTCCAATTATCTTGAGTCATTGCAAGAAAATGGAAATCTCAAAGATATTACCTTTGACTCTCTTGTGAAAAAATTTTGTTGAAAGAGAGAAAGCTTTTGGAAAGAAGACAGCCCCTGAATCTTCTGAAGAGGATGTGTGCCTTGCCCATAAAGAAAAGAATCATGCTCAAGATTCTTCCAGAGGAAGAGGTGGTTGAAGAGGAATAGGAAGATATTTCAGAGGCAGGGGGGGCAGACACTCTCAAGGAGAAAAGGCAGATTTTCACTGCATACGCTGCAAAAGAAATGGATCACATGATGCCTCTACATGCAAGTTACCATGGGACAAAATTAAGCAGCAAAGAAACCAACAGAAAGGTAAAACTAATGACACAGATAAAGGTAAGGCACCTGAATCCACTCAATATGTTGTGGCACAATGTAATATTGGAGTAAATGAAGATTTATTTAATGCTTCACTTGCTTCTTGGAAAAATGATTGGTTGCTTGATTTAGGAGCAACTTGCCATATGACTCATAGAAAAGATTTTTTTTAAGAATTTACTGACAATGTTGATGGAGCAGTATACTTTGTAGACCAATCAAAATCAAGCCATTAGGGCTTGGGACAATCAAGCTCAAATTGCCTAGTCTTCCAGCCTTTCTTCTGCATCATGTTCTATATCTCCCATAGCTCAAGAGAAACTTGTTGTCCTTGGTCCACATCTGCCAGCAAGGTCACTCCATTCATATGTTTGATGGCAAGATTGAGGTAAGAAAAGCATCTAACCACTCACTTGTCAAGAGGGGAATAGAAGAAGAAAGGCTTCTCAAGCTACAAGGTACCTCTGCTCGTG
>APFE030917444.1:0-18860 GCA_000404065.3 Pinus taeda | reverse complement strand
ATTCTAGGAAAGCATAACAAACAGTCTTTTCATGATTCACATTCAAGAGCACATAGAAAACTTGAACTCATTCATTCAGATTTATGTGGTCCAATTCCTGTTCCTTCTACAAATGGAAATAGATATATGATGACATTTATTGATGACTACACCAGAATTTGTTGGGTTTATTTATTGAAGAACAAATCTGATGCTTTTCAAACATTCAAGAACTTTCATAAATGGATTGAAAATGATGCACAATCTCATATTGGGTCTATTCGCACTGATAATGGAAAAGAATACACATCAAATGAATTTAAAAACTATCTTCGTCAACATGGGATCAAACATCAAACAAATGTACCTTATAATCCCCAACAGAATAGTGTAGCTGAAAGAATGAATAGGACAATATTAAATATGGTACAATCCATTCTCTTCTTCAAAAATGTAAATATAATGTTTTTGGCTGATGTTGTTCTATGTGCTGCATATATAAAGAATATGCATCTCAGGGTCTTTGGTTCCACCTGTTATGCCTTGATACCAAAGATACATAGAAACAAACTTGGTGCAAGAAGTCATAATTGTATCTTCCTAGATTATTCAAACATGTCGAAAGCATACCGTCTCTATGATGAAGTCAATAAAAAGTTTGTTGTATCTAGAGATGTAATTTTCCTTGAATCATCCAAAACTGACAATGTTGTTGAGCAGCAACTTGATCACTTGGATAGATTCGTAAATGAAAAATCATTTCAAGAATTTGATAATCAGGTTCCACATCGTGAAGGGGGGATTCCTATACTAGATCAACATGTGGAATCTTCTTCTGAAGAACACTCTACCCCGCATGAAACTCGAACAATGAATGATTCTTTAAGTGATGTGATTGATAGAATTGGGAGACTCAATCTTGATTCAGTCCCAACTCAATCAATGGAGTAGCCTGAACCATCTGAGAAAGGTCCTCCAAAGTGGCTAACAAAGACACTTGAAAGTGTTCATCTTGTTGAGGTTGGAAAGACAGGAACTAGAAATTAAAACCGGAAAAATGGAGGTGATGTAGATGACTATAATTCGCTTGTTGATATGGATGTTTCTTATGATTGTGAATTGAAATTGTCTATAGATTTTGAGCCAACTTCCTTCAAAGAAGCTACTTCTAATGATGAATGGAAAGAAGCAATGCAAAAGGAGTATGATGCCCTCATAAAGAATGGCACTTGGAAGCTGGTTGATCCTCCATTAGGAACCAAACCAATTGGCTGCAAGTGGGTCTACAAGAACAAGTATAAAGTTGATGGCTCACATGACAAGCACAAATCTAGGTTTGTGGCAAAAGGTTTTTCACAGAAGGAAGGGGTCTATTATAAGGAGACATTTTCCCCCACAGCAAAATGGGCTACCATCCGGACACTCTTTTCCCTAGCATCTCAGAATGGTTGGAAAGTCCATCAAATGGATGTAAAAACTTCTTTCTTAAATGGAGATCTAAAAGAGAATGTTTTTATGTCCCAGCTTGAAGGATTTGTTGTGAAAGGACATGAACATAAAGTATGCAAACTTGTGAAGTCCTTGTATGGCCTCAAACAAGCACCGTGAGCCTGGTGCGAAAAACTAACTGAGCATCTCCTGAAACTCAACTTCAATCATTTTGATCTTGATGATGCAACTTTATTTGTCAAGAAAGTTGGCAAAACAGTTGTATATCTTGTGGTATATGTAGATGATCTTTTAATGACAAGGAACAATGAAATCTATATTGCATCCATAAAGAAAGAATTGGGGAAAAGTTTTGAAATGACTGATTTGGGCTATTGTTCATTACTATCTTGGCATTGAAGTAACCCAACATCCAAAGTCCATATTTCTGTCTCAAAAGAAATACATTGGAGATTTGTTGAACAGGTTTGGCATGACAGAGTGCAATCCTCTTACTACTCCAATGGAACAAAACTTAAAGCTCACATCTATTGAAGGAAAGGAATTTGAGGATGCAACAAAGTATGGACAGCTTGTAGGAAGTCTCAACTACCTAACTACCACCAGACCAAACATTTCATTTGTTGTTGGAATCCTCTCCAGGTTTATGCAAAAGCATTGTGAGGGACATTGGTCTGCTGCAAAAAGACTTCTAAGGTACTTGAAGGGATCTCAAGACTTTGGAATTAAGTATACACAGGTGGACGACTTTAGCTTGATTAGATACTTTGATTCAAACTTCAATGGAGACAAAGAAACTAGGGTATCTACTTCAGGATATGCTATGAGTCTTGGATCAGGAGTTGTCTCTTGCAGATGACACAAACAATCAGTTCCAGTAGTTTCCACAACAGAAGCAGAATACGTGGCAGCAACTGAAGCAACAAAAGAAATTGTGTGGCTTAGGAAAATTCTTGATGATTTGCAGGTAAAACAAGTACAATCAACTCCACGCATGATTGACAATACCTATACAATAAAGTTGGCCAATAACCCAAAGTTCCACGATCGAACAAAGCACATGAATACTAAATATCATCTCATTCGACATCATGTTGAGGCCAAAACAATCCATCTCTGTCATTGTTCCACTAATGAGAAAATTGCAAACATCTTCACCAAGGTGCTTGGAAGAGAAAAGCTTGAATGATTCAGAATGATGCTTGGACTCACCAACATCCCTTCAGATTAAGGGGGGAAATGTTGACACCTAATCATCAGGATTGGGTGAATGTAATTAATATAAATAAATAATAAGAAATATGAACAGTCATAGGGAGATGAAGTGAATAGTGTCTCCCTCATGTGTATAATAAAAACCAACCTGAAGGAATAATATATGAATTAATTTGTGGAGTTGCTACCTGGCCTGACACCGGTGATATAAATATTTCCTCAATCCAACTCCTGGATAAAAAAATATGGCCATTTAAATTTTTGGCCAATAACTTCTTGCCACATCATCAAGTTTTGCCATGTGGCATCCATGTGGTGCCCACATGGAACCCCATTTCACTGCCTTATTAATCTCCTAATTGGTCCATGTCATATCTTTTCCTAATTGGTGCCACCATGGAATGCCTGTGTGGCATGTTGCCTCACTACATCATGGCACCACTGAACCTCCCCCCCTCCACGGCTTATGTTTTGAGAATTCCCCATCACACGAAATTTCACCTACTTTACACTTAGCACAAGGTGAGGCTCCCAAGCATTAACTTATAGGGCAAGATGGTAATTTTCTTCCTTTGCCAAATGGGAACCTTTGTCACTTATCCCTCACCCCTCGATGGTTTCCTTTACCCTTGTCTTATGCTCGTCACCTTTGTACTAAGGCAAGATGAACTTTGTTTGCATTAATAGGAAGTCATTTTTCCATCTTGACACATTAATCTCATCTTGACCTCCCTAACTCTATTTGGAAATGCTCAAGGCCCTAGGCCCGAGATGTCCTCACCTTCTTTTCAGCCCAAGACAATAATCTTTGTTGTCATTTGTAGGAGGTATTTTTCTATCTCAAGGCTAAGGTCTTGACCCTTTCTTGCTACCTCTCCCATTGAACCACCAAGATGACATCAACATTGAGATGATGCAATGTTGACATCATCCTACCCACTCGTACTCCTCTAGGAGTGCCACATGTCACCTATTTTTTGCACACTTAACCCCACCAAAAATCCACTGGAGCATGCAACATGGAGGCCCTCTTGGACACCATTTCATCATTATCTCGATATTGTCGAATACATGGTCTAGGTCCCACTAGGGTCTGGCCTTTGTGCAGACCCTAAAATTCCCATTGTAAAACAATTTAATGTTTCAAAGGTTTTGCCATCCCTGAGGCTAAAGACAACAATTTTTTATTGTTGTCTAATGGCCTTGTCCTCCACCCTGGCCTCCATCTCTTTCTTGAATTCTTGGGCACGTAATAAAAATCTCCCAAGGTCCTTTCCATCTGATGGTTGTAGTGATCCAAGGAAAATAATGGACCCATATTAGAATAAGGATCCACCCCCCCTTGTGACATCACTTTCGAGGTGGGGTTGATACCCTCACTTGTGGTTCCAATCCTCATTTCATGATATTTAAATCAATGACAGACATTCCTTCACATCAAATCGACGGAATGAGGGGGGGGTTACTCACCCCCCATGAAGTACAGAGTGAAGGAGGGCCCCTTGTCACTGTTCCAACCTATCAAGGTTCTACTCTAGCCCTCAACCCGAATATAAGTATATATATATTATATATATAATATAATAATTAATTATATATATATATAATATATATTATATATTGAGCACCCTTGATACTTAGTCATTCCACTACCCCTCATGAACTTTGGTGCCACGCACTAGGGCTTATCTATGTGCATATATACAACTTGTGGCTTATCATCAACATGAATATCCCTCCTAAACTTAGTAACACCCATTGTCAACACTTTGAGAATTCTCGGGCTATCTCACCTACACTTGTGATATATATATATATAAAGCTACCTTTCCTAAGCTTTACAATTATATACAAATGTCTAATGTTCAAGTCATTTCAAACAAGAATTTAGTTATTAATAGAGATTTACCCATCTCTTTTATATACAGGCTATTTAGATTATTCTTAGGCTCATTTTCACACATAGATTTACATATCTCTCAGGATTGGAAATCAATGAGATTCAAGCTCATAAGGAAAATATAGGAATCAATCATTCCACTGAATTTACACAAGAAATCAACATTACATAAGATTATAGGAAATCATAGTCCTCAGTATTAACATAAACATTTAATCAACACAAAAAATATATACATAATATTCAAATGCAAAAGACATAAGTGAACACTTATCTTATGAAGAAGTCTAGCAGTTGAGATTGGGACTTCAACTCTCCAACCAACTTTGGGTTGGCTTGTATTTTAGTCTTTCTTGCAACTAATCACCCCTGATCCCAATTCAAAGCTTGAGGAGGTAGTCTAGCCAAGAACTCTCAACCATCACTCACATATAGTGTTGGCTTAGTGGGTCCTCGCCCAGGTTTAGGGTTAATTGTGCCAAAGAAAACCCTACACTACTGGCCCTTTCAGCATCAACTTGCGTAGCGTAGGATGAAGTCTCACCTGAAGCAGTATGGGGGGATATTAGAACCAACTTTCCGCATCCAGATATCAGTGTGATGTCATTAATTGAAGTAGATCTACCTTCACGCAGATCTATAAGCCCCTAGGGCTCGGTGATGTAACTCCCTTTAAATGGCCTCTAGACCTTCACGAAGGTCTACGATAGGTCTTTGTGGACCCTTAACTGTTGAATCATCCATTTACGTGCATCATAAAATAACCCTAGATCTAAGCTCGCATAGATCTACTTAATTATTTAATAAACATAACATAATGTATTATAATCTTCAAGAAAGTACTTAACATGCATTGCATACCATTATTAGAACTTATCCCATAGAGTTGTGCATTAGTGGATCAATATTTCATAAAGACAGTATTCAATCACAACATATGTCATAAACATAAATAACAAAAATAAACAGATAAAACACATGGATTCTTCAACAGTCTTATTTATTGATCTTCAATATGGCATTACATACTCAAAACTGCCCTACGCACTCAGCTACGGAATCTACTTTAGGCCTCCGTGCACTCAGCTGCGGAGCCTTTTTCCATCTATCTATATGCTCCTTACTTTCCCTTTTCCATATTTCAGACATAGACATGCCTTAGACTCTCTAAGACACGCCTATTTATAGATTTTTACATACATTCCCATGGTCCGTGGACCAAGGGTGGAACTCAAGACCAACTCAGATTTCACATAAACAAGGGGATAAAACCCCTTTGACTCCTAACTATCTACACACTTTGCATTTACAAATCATGGAGACTTTTCATATTTTACCAAAATTTACATCAACACTTGGGTTTTTGACCCCAAAACGGACCTAGGGGACCCCATCCCAATAGGCCCCCAACACAAAGGTCATGACTCGCCCTTGAGTCACTCAGCTAGCACTGTGATCTTGCTGTGAAGATCCCCCAGCTCTGCCTACACGACTGTGACTTCGGAAAAGCTCTGTGGAGCTGCTTGCTTGACCTCTTCTACTAGTTTCTCTATAGTTGGTCCTTCTACGGCTAGCTTCATCATCTATTTTGTCTGTTACAAGCCTGTTAGCTTTTCCTGAATGTTGGTTGTGACTTGGTAAGATTCCTCTAACCAAGGTGCCAACCTGGCCTTAAGCACGACCTCCTTCCTCTGCGCTGCTTCTACCTGTGTGAGGAGTTTCTTCCCCTCCTGTGACTTGGAAAGGCACTGCGCTTTAGCAATTGAGTGTGCCATAACTTGGACCTCATTGTACTGCTTCTGCAACTAGTGAACCTTTGTGTTCAATATCTGTAGGTTTGGGTCTGCTTGCAAATTCATTACCAATTCCATTTCCTGCTCAAATAAGGCCGAGAAGCCAGTGACTGCGGCATCCAAAGTGGTCATCCCTTCTTTTATGGCAGCTCCAGGATCCTCCCTCATCTTGGGTGGAGCCGTAGGCTATAATTTAAGTTGTAGCTCTGTTATTTTCATGTTTAGTTCGAATTGAAATCATCCAACTTCTGCCTTCACCTCACGCACGCCATCGATTAACTTCCTGATATTGGCTTCCAGTTGTGCGTCCTCTGGAATGTGAAGCTCTGACACTGTTTTGCATGCCTCTGCAACCACAGCCTCCAACTTGGAGCTTTGTGGCTACAACATTTCCTTTTTCTTTAAGGCTTTTGTTTTATCAGTGAACATCTGCTCATTATTCACCCTATATTCACTGAGTAAATTGAGATCGCACTGCTCCCGAGCTCTCAATTCCTCTGTCACCCCTACCTGCAGCACATGAAGAAGCTCATTGGAGAGCATTGCAATGTTTGGCCTGATGTTCGTAAGGGTACTTAAGGTGACGTAGTCATCGACCGACTTTGTGCATAGGGACCCTTCTAGTAAAGCAACAGTTCGAATGCCCAAGGTCCTTACCAATTCCGCAGCCTGACTCATCCCCGGTGCCAGGCTCACTTCTGCTATGCTCGCTTGAACCACACCCACTTGTATCCAATTAGCCTGGATCTGCAGCTCACGTAGATCCTTTTGGATTCTCCCCAGCATCTGCATATACTGCATCTCAAACTGTTGCAGCACTTCAGTTGTAGTGTCTCGTACTTTGTTGCCGACCTCATCGAGATCAATCTCCGCCAATACCATGGGATCACCTTATGAGTTATCTAATTTCTACTTTTTCCAGGGGCCTTCACGTTGCCCCTATTTGCACTTCTTTAGTTGAAATGTGGTGTTCTACCCCTCATATCCTTGGTCACCCTGTTCGAACTATCCTTCCTCTTGAGTATAGGGCGAAGGGGATTTTCCAGTTCACTCTGACTCGTGTTGTTCTTGCTCAGCCCACTACTTAGTAGTGTGCTCCTTCTCCATCCCAGCCTTTTCTATGGCTTTCGTTTTCTATTGCACATCCAAATTTTGTGCAGCTTGTTTGGTTGCATCCTCTCTTTTCTTTGTTGTTGAGCTTTCTGTGCCCTTACTAGTTTGACATCCAAGTCTAATGGGGCACTCCAGTCTGCTGGCCATCGCTTGAGTACCTCCTGTATGTCTGTATATATGACCAAATATGGCAAAATCATACCATTTATGTTGCGTGTCCTTCTGTGCCTAAATCTAAACTTGGTGGAAATCAGCCTTGAACGCGACATAAGCTGACAACTGCTCGTACAAGGTCGGGGACAACCTTGGGCACTAGTTGATGGCCATGCAGAGGCTTGATTCCATTAGAACCTAGGATATTTTGGTTTATGTGACCTGGAAGGGTCCTTTGTGGCCCATAGAGAGGCAAACTGCATGGCCTCCAGCAACCCTTCTTTCAGCAGAGGAAATTGGCTATCCTCCAGCAGCTCCCAAGCGACCAACACAATGGAGAGCAACAACCAATCATAATGGAATGGCCTGGTCTCATCCTGGACCTCGTGAAAATTCATGAGAAATTCATTGCACAGGTACGTTGACCAGTTGAACTGTACACCCTTCGCACATTGTGCAGCTAGAGGAACCACAGGCGTTAGAACTTTGTCTATGTGACACTTCCTCATTACCTTCTCGGCTAGGATTTTTGTGGAAATTTCCACTACAGAGTCATTTATGGAAGTGATTGAGTATCCATGTGAATCTTTCATGAGGGAAAATTCCTTCTTCATCTTGTCCGCCAAACCCTTTTCTCTTGTCTTTTCGCCAAACTCCTTGGCCAGATTCAACCCCTCGTATGGTAGGTGCGTGATCCTGTGGATGAGCATGTCAGTGATGGGTATAGGCCCTCCTAGCCACAAGCACCCATCGTGCACCAGAGTAAGTAATTTTCATACACAGGTTATGTTGATAGTGGTCCGGTGATAATGGGGCACCCACAATAGGTTCAACAATCCTGAACTTTCCACTCCACGGATCCATTCCACTGTCTCTAGCTCAGTGACACCTGAGTCCGGGTAGTAGGCATGGTTCATATAGTTGGTTGTCGCTAGGTGAGGGAACCTATCATGATCTGCAAGGTCCCAATCTTCCATCTTCAGTAGGCAGATTGACGCAAGGCGCGGACCTTCGAAGGGAACCTGCTCCGGTAGCAAGGTCGTAGAAATGACAAACGTGTCTGAGTCTCGGTCCTTGATGACCTTTTCCTTCCCCTTGTGTAGAGGGATATAGTCAGGTAACTTTGTAAGGGGCTCCATTTCCTCAGCATCTATGTCCTCAGTGCTCTATCCTTCCTCGGCCTCTAGATCAAAAACCTACTTAGGCTACTTGTCTTTCTTCTGTTTTTGAGTTGCAGAATGTTTCCTGAGCGATTCGCGCATTGACACTAGCTTCCTTTATTTATCCTTCTTCGATTTCTGGTTTTCTCTAATAGGGGTAGGCTTTGTCCTAGGTGACCTCAGCACCCTAGGCACAAGAGCTAGAGCTTCCATACTCACTACCTCTAGAGCATCTCCTTCAAATGCGACATTGCCACCCGTGCTGACAGTCTCTTCAGGGCTTGGTCCTAGCATGGTTTCAAGGATGAAGTTCTTATTCAACTCCGATAGCTAGGAAAATGTAGGACTCACAACCAAATCCTCAAAATATTTGTGTTTCATGAACAATAAATAGCACAACTCAAAAACTCTAAGGGTGCAAAGTGTTCTCTATTGGGCTAGCAAGGGTAATTTATAAGGGCTTTTGAATTCAAATCCAACCGTTCCCCCCAAAATTCGATCATTCATGTTGTTTTGGCAATAGATATTCAAATATTTTGGCCTTAAATGCTGCCAACCTGCTCCTCTTAAACGTCTTCTAGTTGTCAAATCATGAACAGTGACTCCAATGGTCACTTTCCTGTTGTGCTTCATGGTACCTCCCTCGATAGCATAGCTACCTGTGTGAAACTTCTTATACTACAACTTCACCATTTTCCATGCAACCCTCCTATCTCGTAGTCCTCCAACCCTAGGAGTGTAGTTTATAGTCCTGTGCTCCCTTGCAACTACCTGAAGCACTAAGACTGTCCTGCCACCATATAGTCATTGTATCAAGTCCCCCGTATATGGATTCACTCGACTTCCATTCACCCTTCCCGGAAAAGGTTCTCCATTCAGCATTGTGAGTTGAACTGTGCCTCCATCTGTAATTTCTTTGATAATATATGGGCCCAGCCAGTGCATCTAAAATTTCCCCAGAAACTTAGTGAACTTACTCTCATATAAAAATACCATATTATTTTCCTTGAACGTGCACAACTTGATGTGTTGATCGTGCCATGCCTTTTCACATTCTTTTTGTACTTTCTAATGGAATCCAACCAAGAATCAATCTTCTTCAATCTCCATCAGCTGTGCGATTCATTCCTCCAAAGCTTCGTGATCTACCATACCTATAAAAGTTGCAATGCACAGGCTATGCCCTGTTAGCTGTTTACATGTAGTCTTGTAAACCCATAGCACTGCAGGTATGCACATATCCCAGTCATTCCACTGTGCATTACAAATCTTCGTCAGCGTGTTCGCCAAAATCTTATAAAAAGCCTCAACTATTCCATTAGCCTGAGGATGATACAGTGTGCTCTGCTGATGATAGACCTGGAACTCCTCTATCAACACGCTAATTGTATCGTTTAGGAAGTGCGTACCCTGATCACTCATCAACATTTTTGGGCAGCCAAATCTGCTTAACACATATTCAAACAAAAACCTTACTGTTGTAGCCCCTATGCTTCTGCCCATTTGGTTAGATACTCCATCGTGATGATGATATAGCGTGTACCTATCTTCTTCCCTGGGGGCTGAATTGGCCCAATGAAATCAACTACTCATTTTTCAAATGGCTACAAATATAATTGAGGATTAAGTGGCAACTCGTCCCTCTGCAATGGTATTCCTGTTCATTGACATGCATCGCATGCCCTACAATATGCTTTAGAATCTTTATGCAAAGTAGGCCACCATAAACCTTCACGCAAAACCTTTTCTATCATCGTCTTTCCTGCATAATGTCCTTCTGCATCCCCTCCATGAGCTTCAGCGAGGATGCTAGTCCGCTCCAAATATGGCACATATCGCCGCAATATCTCATCTGCACCCATCTTATACAAATGTTCTGCAATCACTGAGAAATCCACCGCGTGCACTACTAGTTCCTTCTTTTTCTAACTTGTATACCCGTCTGGTGTTGTCCCTCTAGTCAAAAAGTTAATAATATCTCCAAAGTGGTTATTTTCTATGTGCACTGCAAAGAGTTACACATCGTGCAAGCCTTCCTCCAAATAAATAGGATCCTCTCCTATTTTGATTCATGATAGATGGTTAGGTCCTGCATTCAACCTACCTGGCTTCATAATCACCTCAAAGTCATACTCCTAGAATAAAAGCAACCATCGACAAATCTTCCCCTCCAACATAGGCTTATTGACCAAGTATTTCAAGGTAGAATGATTTGTGTACATTTCCAAATTTGCCCCCCCAACGAATAGTGCCTGAATTTTTTAAGCACGTACACCATAGCCAATCCTTGACGCTCGGTTGTTGAGTAGTTCTTATCGACCTTCGATAATCTCTTGCTCACAAAGGCTATAGGGTGGTCCATTTCTCCTTCACAGGGTTGTGTTAGCACTACACCCAATGCAATGCATGAGGCATCGACATGTACATGGAATTCCTTCTTCCAATCCGGGAAGACCAAGATCGACGTGGTGACCATCTTTTCTTTTAATACATCCAGATTGTGTTGAAATTATTAATCCCAATAGAATGTAGATTCCTTTTTCAATAGGTTCTCCATAGGTGCGATGATCTGAGCATAAGACTTGATGAACTTTCTGTAATATCCTGTATGTCGTAATGTTGTGCGCAACTTCTTAACACCCCTTGGGGCCTCCAAATTCACTATCATTGCGATCTTGGTAGGGTCCACCATCATCCCTTTCTTGCACACCAAATGGCCCAGCAAAATCCCAAAGGGGACACATAATAAATGCTTCTTCAGCTTCAGTGTGATCTGATATCTTTGGCACGTATCCAACATTAATCGTAGACTTGCTACATCTCGCTTTACTAAACCGAACATTGTCGAGTCCTCAAAGTACACCTCCTAGAATTTGTGAATAAACTCCTTAAATGTCAAGATGACTATGCGAGAGAATATCGTATGCACATTCTTGAGTACAAATAGCATGACCATATACTGGAAACAACCCCATTCTATCATGAAGGTTTTTTTACTCATGTCTTATGGTACCCCGAAAATCCATCAGTCAATGACTAGGCCTTCTGCCCTCCAACGTTGTCCAATACTTCATCTGTAAATGACATCGGGAATGGGTCATGGACACAGGAATCATTAAGGTTCCTTAAATATACACAAACTTGTATTTCACCCTTCTGTTTCTTCTCCTGAACCACCATCGGGCTCACCCAATCCGATTCTTCCATCGGTTCTATGATGCCTGCTTCCAACATCTGATCCAACTCCAAGTGAACCTTTTCCTTGTATTTGGGATTAAGGCAATATAGTCTTTGCTTAATAGGCTTCACGTCCAACTTTAAAGTAATCTTCATAACAACCAAGTCACCTATTATTCCCTTCAAGTCTAAAAACTTGGTAGGAAAAAGATCCTGGTACTCGCGGAGTAACTCAACAACTTTATTCACTGTGGCATCATCCCAATAATCCCCAATCTTCATAAACTTTGGCTCTACTTTAGTACCAATGTTCACTTGCTTAGTTTTCAATGGCGCGGTGATGTCTGATTTTTCTATTTGCGGGCCCTCAACTTCACGATGCACTTTGACCTCCAAAATATTAATATTTCTTGGATCTTCATCCTCTTGCTCATTGACCACATTATCACATTCTAGCACCTGGTGCAGCCGGGTGCTTTAATCTAGTTGAACCCATTCCAATGATTCCTACAGGATGCTAAAGATCACTGCCTTAATCTCATGCAGAGCTTCATCAATGCTCTCTAACCCATGTTTAAAACTGAAGGTCATTAAGAATCCTTCCCTTAATATATCCCACTCTGCGGTGCCATGACGGAGCTCTATTTCCAGATACCAATTCATAGGAATTGTATCCAAAGTATGACAGAATAAGTGCACCCACTCTGGCTGTGGCTCAGTTCCATAAGCTTTAGTCCACTTTGCAACCTCATCATCCTTCTATAATCCCACCATTCATCAAAGCTATCATTGTGCGTACCCCACCATCGAGCGGGCATAGTGCACAGTGCCAAATCCAATGCTTGGAACCGATGATCCTTAGGGACTTCTCGTTCAAAGGTGTCCAAAAACTTATCTATGTCAGTTACACCATCATAATAGGGTAGATTCCTTACCTTTGATGACACACAGTGCAATGATTTAGTCATCATGTTGCAGCACAACATAGACACTTCATGCAGCTTATTCTACCAGTGCTCCAACTCTTCGTCTAAATCCGAGGTACACAAACTTTCCAAATCCCATGAAATCTGTCCATCTGCTATTGGATTAATCGAGTCTTGATCTCGCATTGTTATTTTGTAGATCTGATCCGAGTCATCGTCGCTTTCCTCATAGTTGCGGACCGGTTCAGTATAGCGTGATCCTTCCGCAAGGTCCAACGATACTACAACCCGAAGAGATTTCCTTTCAAACGACATTGTCCTCTTCTTCAAGTTGATGAATTCGTTCATATCAATGGCCCAGTTAAATTCTAAGGAGTGCAGGATATAGATTACTGCCATCAACGATCTCTATTATTTCAAAATCAGCCAGCGGACTCACACCTTTGATATCCTCTGTTATTCCATGTAATCGTCCCATAGGGATGATATTCTATTGGTTTTCCATTCTAAGTTGGATCGGAGACCATTACAACACAGGTCTCCCAATTCTCTGCTAGGCTTGTTTAGGCAAAACATTTGCGTCAGACCTCAGATCCAGAATGACATGGTCCATCTCATATTTGCCTACCTGCGCGATGAGCCTCATCTCGCACCCTGTTCTCACCTTATGTTTGCCAATTTTTCTTACCACGCGGTGTCCATCAGGGGTGTTTTCTTTGCCAACACAATTTTTTTATTAGCTCCTGAAACCCCTTCATAGCTTTGCTATCACACAACAGTTTCATGTAGGTCTCCAAGAACGTAGTAAGGACAGAGGGATCAACCTTTGTAGGCATGCTGGTCTCTTGAACTTTGTTTTGGCTCCCTGAGGTGGAGGCCTCATCGAAGCTTTTCTTGGCTTCCATAAATGTTTCCTTTGCGCACACTAGAACAAAACCAACCTCCTTTTCTAGGGCCTTGTGGACCCATCCATCTTCTTCAAGCTGTTTTCCCTTATCATCACTAGTCGTTATTCTGCTTCTCAGCACTATATTCAGATTCAGATCCTCTTCACGGGGCTCAGCCCTCATCATCTGTAAGTTATGTGTAGGTTTTTGAGGCTGCACCTTTTTCTCCTGCACCTTAGCTATTAATACAAGGCATTCTTCTATAGTGTGGTCAAACTAGCTACAGTATTGACATGATGGGCATGTATGATTCTGACACTCCTGCGCATAGTGCCCTGGTGTTCGATAGTTATAAACAATGACCTGTCTGTGACCTTTACTAGGTCCTCCTCCTCCACGGCCTCGTCCTCTTTCCTGATATCCTCTGTGCACTCACCCGGCACCCTAATCTGGAGGCCAACATTATGTTTGCATTTGGTAGGTAGGTGTTCTTTATATCATTAGTTCATACCTGTGATAGTGGCTCTCATCATGATCCACTGATTTGCAGAAGTCGCAAAACAACTGTTGTGGTGTCTGAATGAACTTTTGAAGCAAATGACAATTTTTCATTACATGTTTTCCAGCTACCTGGAAAATTCTGTACCATAGCGCAGTCCCCGTGCTCAGTCCTACTGGGGCTTCTTGTCTCAGGGGATTTGGTCCCCCTCCTGTGATATAGTTCACAAATATGGGATAATGGTATTTATCATTCCCCTGACTCTTACATTTCAAACACCTAACTTCTTTGCTCACCTCTGGCTTAGCCTCCTTATCCTTCTTCAAGCTCTACAATTCTAACCATAGGCTCTATAACTAAGAATGGATTTGTTGTACCCCGAGGGTCGCATCCTACATAGGTGTCACATGTAGCCTCATCACGATTTCTAGGGATTTTGCCTGAGTCCTTATCTTCTGCTGTGATAGAGAAATCCTCAAGTGGGGAAAAAGCGAGGCTATAAACCACTCATGACGCTGACCATCTGTAAGCTACATATTAGCCTTGTGGATGACACATTTTAGCCTTTGGTTTAGTTCCCAAAGCGTCTCATCAAACCTCATCGTGATCTCCTTAAACCCAACTACTGACTACGAATCATACTTAGGCTTACTAAAATCTTTGTTTAAAGAAGCCTTGGTTTCTGCTAGGGTTGCCACTGGATGATCAGAACAATACTTAATATACCACGTCAAGGTGCAATCCTGCAAAGTAGTAACTAACTGTGCTTTCTTTATGTTGTCATCAGTTATCTGCTGTGTTGTCCATACAACATTCGCAACAAACCAAAATTGATCAATATCTTCACTCTCTATACCTTTGAAAATTGGAAATGTCATTGTGTGCGACATGTTGAATGGAAGTGGTGGTGGTGGAGGTGCGGGCGAAGGTGTATGCGGTGGAGGTGGAGGTGGGGGTGGAGTGGATGGCTAATGTGTCTATAGAAAACCCTGTCTTATCAACTGAACAACACTCCACGGTGAAGCCTATATCGCTCCCTCCTCGTTACTCAAGGGAGGTCCAATCAACAGACAGTATTCAGGACCTGATTTCTCTCGATCACTAAAGAGCTTCCACTTCTCGTAGCTCCAAACATCAATGAAATGGCATAACCCGTTTCTCACACAAGAGCATCTTAATCCAAGTATTCAAAGACCTCAGATACTTACCTCGCGATCCCTTGAAGAAGCGTTTCTCTGCTTCGTTGTACCTGATTAAGGTGCCAACTGCGAATTGTATAACAAATCCTCCTATAACTTGATCAATCCAGTGGTCAAGAGTGTGCCTGATCTTGTCTTCAAAGGCCTTTAATCGTCACACCATTTCAGGAGTCCACACTATTGGACCGTCAAGCTTCCACCTCCCTTGGTCATTTGCAAACTTAGCTATCCACTCGTATAATTCGATCGGGAAGGTGTAGAAGAAAATTTCATGTATTTCTATATAAAAATATCCATCTAACCACTACTACTTTGATAGGCATAGATTCTTGTTCTCTTACACCACAAATTCGTGAATCTTTCTATCCAACCACTTCTCAATTTCCTTCCTGGTCAGATTCTTGTGATGTGACACCACACATATTCTTAAGTAGATCCTGGTCCTGGAAAGGGAACCATTTGTTGGCTTAGTGTGTCCTGACCCAAGTTCAGAGTTAATTGTGCCAAACAAAACCCTACACTACTAGCCCTTTCGGCATCAACCCACATAGCACAGGCTGAAGTCTAACCTGAAGCAGTATGGGGTGATGTTGAATCCAAGTTTCTGCATCCAGAGATCAATGTGATGTATTTAATTTCCCTAGATCTGACTTCATGCAGATCTATAAGCCCCTAGGGCTCGTTATTACAACTCCCTTTAAACGGCCTCTAGACCTTCACGAAGGTCTATGATAGGTCTTTGTGGACCCTTAATAGTGGAATCATCCACTTACACACATCATAAAATAACCCTAGATCTAATCTTGCACGGATCTACTTAAGTATTTAATAAAAATAATAAAATGTATTATAATCTTCGTGAAAGTACTTAACATGCATTGCGTACCATTATTAAAACTTATCCCATAGAGTTGTGGATCAATGGATCAATATTTCAAAAAGGCATTATTCAATCATGACATATATCGCAAACATAAATAACATAAATAAACAGATAAAAACACAGGGATTCTTCAACAATCTTCTTTATTGATCTTCAATATAGTATTACAGACTCAAAACTACCCTGCGCACTCAGCTGCAGGGATCCACGCACTCAGCTACGGACTCTACTTTAGGCCTTTGCACACTAAGTTGCGGAACTTTTTTCCATCTATCTATCTGCCCCTTACTTGCCCTTTTCCCTCTTTCAGACATAGACATGCCTTAGACTCTCTAATACACACCTATTTATATCTTTTTACATACAATCCCATGGTCCACAGACCAAGGGTGGAACTCAAGACCGACTCAACTTTCACATAAACAAGGGGCTAAAACCCCTTTGACTCCTAACTATATATGCACTCCGGGTCCACAAATCGTGGAGAGTTTTCATATTTTACCAAAAATTACATCAAAACTTGGGTTTTTAACCCCAAAACTGACTTAGGGAACCCCATCCCAACATATAGTGAACAAAGCCCATTTTCTCAATTGTTCTTAATTTTTCTCAACTATTACACCACATAGGTCATTAATCCAATCAACATCAATGCAAGTGTTCTCACATAACACAAAGAGTCGCAATTCAGTTTTGGATAGATATTTATAAATAATAAGGGAGACTTATCAGTTGTGTTACTACTCTAAGGGTGATAACACACTTTCCCAGTGACCTCTCAGTGGTGTTACACCTATGGTCTTAGCCTCAATCTGCACTAGGTGTATCAGCGAAACTAGTCTTGGAGTGCCTCATCCTACTAACAATTCTCAACAAGCTAGTTCCTAGTGTTTTATTAGCCTTGGAAGCAAGCTACTACTCTGTGATTCTTAACCAATAATCCCTCTTGGGTTTCTCAGCTACGATACCACTAAAGAAATATCTTCCCTCTAAACTTTCCTTACATTCTTCCCCTCTTCTATGTCTTCTCACACCACTGCAACCACCCCCTTCTCGACGTGAATGAACATTTTTCTCTTCCCACCTCCATTTCCACCATTGTAACTGAATGGTCATGGTGTGGTTGTGCGTCCTGGCTTAGCCACAGGTTTTGTTTTTCATTGCAAGTGGTCATGGGGGTGATATCTTGCCATCTTCCCACGCCACTCTCTTCTAGTGTCGTCTACTCCTTCACTTATTTTTTTATGTCCCTTTGGCTAAACTAAACTTATTTAATATTAAAAATATATTTTCAAATTAAATTAGAGCATAACATTATTATAATTAATATGTTTCCACTCTTAAATTTTGAGTAATGAAAAAAAGTACTTTTAATCTTATTTTTAATGAATATTAAATTTTGAGTAATGAAAAAAGTACTTTTGATCTTATTTTTAAATGATATATATAAAGTGATGTTTTCCATTTCAAATTTCATGATAGATATTATTTTTTATTTCCTATATAATATAAGGAGAAAACGCTAATGGTGGCCCGAAGAGGAGGGAGCTCCACTCCCTCCTTCAAGGAATTTGTGGTTGGCAAAGACAAGACCCAACTTAGGAATGTCAGAGGCACAGGGGAAGAAGAAAATAGTAGTAAGGAGAAGGAGATAGATAAGGCAGAGTCAAAGGAAAAGGGAAACACTAAGGACAATGAAGAAGAAGACATAAGTCAGGGAGGCAAAAAATATGAAGTCAATCAAAAGGGACCGTGTAGACGCAAAGCGAACATCACTCCACGAGTAGTTTTAAATAATCCAGCACTGTAGGAGCACAGGGAACACATGGAAACGTACGCCATCATATGAAAATTCATGGGGGGTATGGCCCACTAAGAAAGCTCTACAAACATGGATCAAATACCAATGGAAACCTAAGGGGAGCATTGATCTTCACCTTGGGTCCAATGGTTTCTTCACAGTGGTGTTTACAAACATCGAAGACAAGGATAGAATATTCGAAGGAGGACCCTACTTTTTTGCAGCAGCGGGCCTCTATATGCAGCCTTGGGTGATGAACTTTGTTCTAGAGAGGGAGACCTTCACCTTCGTTCCTGTTTGGGTAAGCCTTTTTTTCTTCCCTTGGATTATTTGCAAAATGAATCACTAGCAGCTATAGGAAACAAACTAGGTCATTTTATCAAAGCTTTGGAAGCCACCAGAAGAGGCTAATACACTTCCTATGCAAGGATTTGTGTGGAGATGGACCTTTCAGGTGCTCTTCTTGATCCGGATTTAAACAGGAATGCAACAAATTACAGAGATAACCATATACACAAATATGCAGCGGAAATAATACTTCATTTCATTAATGGAAAATACTAAAATATGCTTACAATCAGAAATGGAAATAAACTAGCTAGGGCGATGGTAGCTTATCTCTGAGAAGAGATGTGATGGCTACATGCCTCCGAACTGTGTTACAATGAGGCTCGAAGGCCTATTTATTGTTTGAGACACAATGAAAAACCCTTCACATTCCAAAAC
>APFE030917440.1:0-15974 GCA_000404065.3 Pinus taeda | reverse complement strand
TTAGGCCTTTTACAATACCACGGTCCAAAACCATAACAAACCAATACCATCAACTCAATACAAGGGATCAACACGTCTGTCGAGATGCCATGGTCCAAAAACCATAGGTTCAAATTCTAAGGACTAACCGCCACGGATCAAAGGTAAGTTTTCCAACATATACGCACTTTTCCTTGCATGAATGTGCATGCATATGCATACGCGACTTTGTAACGACTAACATGCGTGTATACGCGAATCTGTCACGATGAACCTGCATATATGTATTTTCTCTTCATTCTTGTAGTCTTGCTCATCAATTCCTTGCTGCTGACTTTCTGCACTCTGATTTGTCATCTGTGTGGATTTGCCATCAAGGACAACACTTATTTCATAATGCCAACAACTTCCTTCCAGCTACTTGGAATGCTAAGATTGTGCCTCCACCATATAGTCATCTAGTTGGATCCCTGGTGTATGGCTTCAATTGGCTGCCATTTACCTTCCCTAAAAATGGCTCTTCGTTCAACTTCACCAGCTGAACCACTCCACCATCGGTAATCTCCGTGATGACATAAGGCCCCAACCAATGCATCCGAAATTTTCCTGGAAATTTATCAAACTTGCTGTCATATAATACTACTAAATGATTTACATTAAAGGTGCACAATTTGATGTGTAGATCGTGCCATGCCTTTTCGCGCTCCTTTTGAACTTGTTGATGGAATCCTGTAAGAACCCGATTCCAATTATTAGAGCCTCAATCTATTATACACTAACAGATCTATTTTCCTGTTAATTTAAAAGTAATAAAATGAGCTTGCTGACCTTCTCACAAAGCTTTAAACATTTAACATATTATCATATTATCATAAGCAACATAAATTAAGGTGAGCATTCCATTGATATCAACTTAACAAGAGTAGTCCATGGAAAAATACCTATTCCGGCGGTTGATGATGATACCTTTGTCTTATAGCTCCAGCTGAACGCTCCTTCTCAACGACCCAACCGGATTTACCTCCCAGCCAACTAGGAAACAAATTCCTAGCCCAGGAAACCTCCATAGGTTCCCTAGCCCTCTGTGCCCAAGTCCAACCAGATATAGTGTGTCCTAAAGAAGAATGTGCAAAACCAGATAACAATACTTTCCTCCTCTCCAACCCAAGAAACCTCCATAGGTTTCCAAGGTCTCCCCAAAATAATAACAAGTCCAAACAATCACAACCAACCCCCACCATCATAAGCAAAACCTCCCCAAAAACTCCCCTTTTCTCCCTTCCCCCTTCCCTTTTTATACTCTCCTTCCCTTCTCCATCTCAACCACCTTTCATTAATGTCATTCACTTCTCACCCATCCCTATAGTTGACTTCTCTTCTCCCAAGTAAGCTAGGAGTACATTTGGAAATGTGAGATGTAATTACATGGAGAGGACCATGTCTACTCCTTAGTAAATGTGAGGGTACATTGGGTAATGTGAAATGAATATATTTATTGATAATGAGTTGGAGAGGACTATGTCTTCTCCTAATAAATGTGAGGGTACATTGGGGAATGTGAAATGTAATTACATGGAGAGGACCATGTCTTCTCCTTAATAAATGTGAGGGTACATTGGGTAATGTGAAACGAATATATATATATTGATAATGAGTTGGAGAGGACTATGTCTTCTCCAAGTAAATGTGAGGGTACATGGGGGAATGTGAAATGAATATATATATTGATAATGAGTTGGAGAGGACTATGTCTTCTCCCAAGTAAATGTGAGGGTACATTGGGGAATGTGAAATGTAATTACATGGAGAGGACCATGTCTTCTCCTTAATAAATGTGAGGGTACATTGGGTAATGTGAAATGAATACATACATTTTTAAATAATGGAAGGAGACCAAATTCTACCCAATATTCAATTTGAGAAGGTAAGTGGAGAATTTAAATAATGGAAATCATGAATTTTTATATTAGACCTATATTTCTCAATTTTTTTAGATAATGTAAACATTAACAAAATTTGTAGGATAAGATATAAGTGGGGCATTACATACACCCCTCCTTCAGAAAACTTCGTCCTGAAGTTAAAATGAAAAGATGCAAGGAGTTTTGAAAGCATAGTAACCGAAGAGAGTTATAGCAATGAAATCGGATAAGTCTGACAATGACATTTTTTTCCCATCAAGAGTCTGCAACTGATCTATATCCTCATATCCATCCTGGCCTACTTCCGTTCCCACCCTATCCGTCCTCTGCTGCTTTATTAGTGGAAACGGCCATACTAACCACTGATAAAACCATCATGGTGGGAGTGTCGAATACATCGACCTAACTTCCCCCAGCAGGCAACTAGCAATCGTCATCACACGTCTAGGGGGAGCGTTCAGCTGTCCTCCCCACGATTCCAGGTTTCGGAGGATATACGGTGGGAAACACCTCCACCCCTCCTTCACAACACGGACCACACTACAGAGCTGGTTGGACTTGTCATCGAATAATCCAGTCAGGTCATCTTGCCACCTGTCATTTGCATTTTACTCGTGTCATAAGAGTGCATATCAAGTAGATACCAAATGTAATAGAACAATGTGCATTATACCTTCCCCATGAGATGTCTCAACCTTGCCTCAATGGAGGAGTAGCTCTCGGCTATCATATAATTATTTCTCCCTACAGGTTAGCTCTCATTCATGCATATATATAACAACAAGACGTATAATGATCACATTATTGAGTCTAGTATTCATATGTCACTTTGTAGTTCATACTGGAAACAATCATAATTTCACTACGTCATTCATTAGATAAATCATATCCACTTAAGCCATACATGAAACGACAATAGCTCTGATAAGTCATGTACTAGATAAATCATCACCAAGTAATTCATACACCAAATGTTTCCATCATCAAAATCAAACCTAAGAAGTTTCACATGTTCAACCAATGCATCAATATTACATAATGTTCATAAATAAATAACATGGAAATAGGATCTTAACATAGGTAGCTATCTAAGTCAAAATAGGCATCACAGATGCTCAAAAAGTGAGGGGTAGTCACGACGCATAGTCTCTGCATCCTCCCAGGTAGCAGATCCTGGGCTATACTTGTCCCACTGGACCTTAACTTGGTCCCCCGTGCGATGTCTGAGCTGTCGACCCCTACGGTCCAATATGCGTAATGGTTCTACCATTACGGTTCCCATGTCCGAGACCTGCAAGTCCTGCCAATCCAGTTTCTGAGATTCATCAGAAACATAATGTCGTAAAACAGATACATGAAAAACATCATGAGTTTTATGCAAATGGGGTGGCAGTACAAGACGATAGGCAACTGGTCCAATATTCTCTTTGACCCTAAAAGGCCCTACAAACCTAGGCGACAATTTCGTGCCCTTCCCAAACCGGATGGTGCTTTTGTTGGGTCGGATACGAATAAAAAATTGAACCCCTACTTCATAACTGCGATCAATCCTATGCGAATCAGCATAACTCTTCTGTCTATCCTGTGCTTCATTTAACCTTTGTCGAACCTGCTTTACCTATTCCTCCATTTCTTGAACTAATTCTGGGCCAACTATCACTCGGTCCTCCAACTTTTCCCAACTCAACGACGTCCTGCAAGGTCTTCCATATAGAGCTTGATAAGGAGGCATCCCGATTGAACTGCGATAACTGTTATTATAGGCAAACTCTACCAATGGTAAGTACCTTTCCCACTGAGTCTGATTATCCATGACATACATCCTAAGCATGCCCTCCAGAACCTGATTTACTCTTTCGGTCTGCCCATCTGTTTCTGGATGGTATGCAGTGCTTAGGTTTAACTGAGTTACTAGTGCTGACTGCAAACTTGTCCAAAACCTAGATGTAAATCGGGAGTCTCTATCAGAAATGATCTTTGTGGGCAATCCGTGCAGTCAGATAACTTCATTGACAAACACTCGCGCCACATCCGTAACATCGTAAGTGTCCCTTACTGGAATGAAATGGGCACTTTTGGTCAATTTATCAACTATAACCAATATAGCATTGTGCCTCTGGAAAGTGAGTGGCAATCCCACCACAAAATCCATGGAAATTACTTCCCATTTAGATGTAGGAATGTCATGAGGTTGTAGGAGTCCTGCTGGATGGCGATGATCAGCCTTAACTTGCTGACATTCAAGAAATTTGGCGACAAACTGGACTATGTCATGCTTCATGCCTGCCCAAAAGAAGAGTTTCCTTGCGTCAGCATACATCTTCTTTACCCCAGGATGTGCACATAGAGTGCTCTATGAGACTCTTCGAGGATGGTTTCTCTTATACCCCCTTCCTTAGGTACATACATTCTCTCTTGGAACCTCAATAGCCCATCTGGTTCAAGGACATATCCTTCAAACTTTGGTTCTATTTGCTTCCCATTTTGGATAGCTGAGATGACTTTTAAGTACCAACTATCTTCAAAGAGTTTCTCCAATATTTGCTCCCTTAAATTTACCCTTAAGGCTACTAAGGAGAAAGTTCGTGGCCTTCTACTTAGTGCATCTGCCACTACATTCTCCTTTCCCTTGATGTATGAGATTTCAAAATCATACTCACTCATGAATTCGCTCCATCACCTTTGTCTGGCATTCAAATCCCTTTGAGTGAAGAGATGCTTTAGGCTTTGATGATTTGTTCTTAACTCAAATCTTCTCCTGATGAGGTAGTGTCTCCATAGCTTCAAGGCTAACATCACTGCTGCCAATTCTAAGTCGTGGGTAGCATATAACTCTTCATGCTTCTTCAATTTTCTAGAAGCATAAGCTATTACCCCACCTTCTTGCATCAATACTGCACCCAATCCCTGTGTTGAAGCATCGGTGCAGATAGTGAAGTCTTTTCCCATGTCTGGTACTCGAAGGATCGGTGCACTAGTTAGTAACCTCTTCAGCTCTATGAATGTAGTGTCACATTCATTTTTCCATTCATACCTAACCCCCTTTCGTTGTAATGTGGTGATGGGTTTTGCAATCCTTGAAAACCCTTCCACAAACCTACGATAATACCCAGCTAGCCCCATAAAACTACGTACCTCATGGGCATTTTTTGGTACTGGCCAATCCATTATGGCCTTCACCTTTTCTGGGTCAATTGAAATCCCTTCTCCTGAAATGATGTGCCCAAGGTAATGGACTTCCTTCTGAAAGAAGGAGCACTTTGACAATTTCCCATACAATTGATTTTCACTTAAACAAGTCAATACTACCCTTAGGTGCTTTTCATGCTCTTTTTCATTCTTGGAATATATAAGAATGTCATCAAGGAAGACTTGCACGAATTGGTCCAAATACCTTCTGAACACACCATTCATGAGGCTCATGAACACTGCTGGTGCATTGGTTAAACTAAATGAAACAACTACGAACTCATAGTGCCCAAACCAAGTTTGAAATGCAGTTTTTGAGATGTCTTCCTCCTTTATCCTCAATTGGTGGTACCCAGATCGTAAATCAATTTTTGAGAAGACCGTTGCCCCTTTCATTTGGTCAAATAAGTCATCTATTCGAGGTATTAGGTACCTATTCGTTATCGTGGCTCTGTTTAAGTCTTTATAATCTATGCATAACCGCAGGGAGCCATCCTTCTTCTTGACAAAAATTACTGGTGCACCCCAAGGGGAAATACTAGGTCTGATCAATCCCAGTCTAAGAGCTCCTTTAACTGCATCTGTAACTCACAAAGCTCCGGAGTTGTCATCCTATAGGGTGTCTTAGATATTGGTTCTGCACCTGGTTTTAGATCAATAGTGAAATCAATCTCTCTTATAGGAGGTAATCCAGGGAACTCCTCTGGAAAAAAATCCTTGAATTCAGTCAAAACTGGATGTTGATCCAGGGAAGGTCCCTTATGGTCACTTACCGTCTTGACCAAATACAATTTGCAACCTTGTTTGAGACAACGTTTTACTTTCATCATGGATATGAATCATAGGGACACTCCCCTCTTGATTCCACAAATCTCAATTGGCCTACCTTCATCATCTAAACATATCACCTTCTTCTTGAAACAGTCTACTAAAGCTCGATGAGCTTCTAGCCAGTCCATTCCAACAATTACATCATACGTTCCCAATTCTGTGACGTATGCCTTCAACTTAGTCATACACACCCCGAGGTTTACCTGACATTGGTCAACACTAGGCCCTACTGCTTATTTTATTCCAGAAGCCATCTCAACTTGTTTAAAGTCATCGTGCTCATAGGCTGCCAACCCACATTTTTCTAATGCAATTGGTGAAATGAAACTATCTGTAGCACCAGAGTGAAACAAAATTTTAACTTTTACTTTGTTTATCATACTTGAGGTTTCTACCACGGCAGACTGGTGTTCAACTTGCTGATTGTCAACTGCTGCATACATTCGGTGGTGGCTACCTGCTCTCCCCATTTGTTCTTTTCCCTCTCTTTTGTTGTTACCGGATCGAAACTCAGGGCAGTCTCGTTGATAATGAGGTCCTCTGCATCCCCAACAAGTGATGCGTGGTGGACCTTGAACCGAATGTTGTGGAGTTCTTTGGAAAGAGTTTCTTCCCCTGGAACCCTGCCCCCAGTTGTTGTTCCTCGCCTATGACTTTGATTTGTACGCGCCCTTGAAGCTGTGGGTGAAGCTGCACTAGAAACCATTGAAATCCCTACTGTCGGTGTTCTAGGTATAACCCTGTTTCCATATGGTGGGGGCCTCCGACTTCCTCTCCTTGGGAAGGTACAAGGGGCTTTCCCCATAAACCCTGTTTGACGTGGAAAGATGGCTCTGCCTTCACCCTTTAAGTCTAGGTTTTCTTCGACATAACGAGCCTGTTCTACAGCTTCTGCCACTGAGGATGGTTTCCACATCCGCACCATTGCCCTAATCTTAGGTCTCAATCCATACATAAAATGATATGCTTGGCGCTGCTCAGTATCCATGTATGAGACATACTTGACCAATTCCATAAATCGGATTTCATATTCTTCTACAGTACGACCTCCCTGTATCAGGGCATGGAAGGCTCCTACCTGCTGTTCTTCATAATATGTTGGCAGGTACTTCTTCCTGAACCTCTCCTCAAATAATTCCCAAGTAACTGTGTCTGGAGTGAGGTGTAGTTGACGCTCCAAGTTACCCCACCAATTCAGAGCACTATCTCTGAGTTGGAATATTTCTATTTTGGCTTTGGAATTGGAATTGTAATCCCTTAGTGCAAAACACCTTCCCATCCCCTCTAACTAGGCTTCCGCATGCTCACTGGCACGAACCCCTGCAAACTCTGGGAGCTTAATCTTCTGGAACTCCCTAGTAATGTCCTCAACTGGAGGTCTTCTATCATAGTCTCTAGATCCCTCGGGGTTCCCTAACCCTGATGAAGGGTGTTCCCCTTCCATTTCATTTGTTTGGCGTCCTCTTAAGGTTTCATTAATTGCTTCCAGGGAACGCAGGATGAGAGTCAATTCTGGGGAAGGTAATGGGTTATTTGAAGGAGGTCCTTGTGAAGACTCCCCAGGTCCTTGGTTCCTTCGCGTCCTCACCATTTTGATTTGCTCAAAATCTGCATGATATCTAAGACTTATTAATCCATTCTAGGACTTGTCCCTCTTAGCTGACTCATATACATGATAGTCATAAGTGTTTATTTTATGTTTATTTATTTTTAAATTAAATAATACCATTACGTAGCAACTTCCAAAACACGCTTTTAAAAAGAAAAAAGGCATCAATTATAGAATCTTGCATCAAAGTCTTATTTCCTTTTCTGAAAACTCGAATTTGCTGTCATAGGTGACAAATATTTTGTTCTTCTCATCTTTCATCATTTCCAATGAGTTTGAAGTTGAATATTCACTACCTATGTATGAAATGCTTGAAATTGCTACATAATTTTGATTTTGGTTGCTTGAAGAGCTAAATTTGACATTGGAAAATCTAAATTATTACATTGATATAACTGTCTTGATGTCATCATGATAGTTTGTATGGCTGCAAGAAGAAATTGTAGAGCTTCATAACATACCTCAAAGCGGGCATATATTGGATTAAATGTAGATGGTTTGACCCAATATATGCCCCCTTGCAGTCATAACACCATAATGCACACTAAACAATCAGGAATCATAAATGACCTTAATGACTACTAAAGGACCACAAAGTTAAGCTTAACCACCATTACACCAACATATTATATGTGATATTTGACTGAGAATCTACTATATATGCTGTTAGCGCTTGAAATTTCACCTCAGGCTGACACAGGTAAACCTCAAGGCTACATCAAACCATTTAGCCTCGTAGCTAGCCCTACGGGGCAGGAGAAGGCTCTCCCCGGTCTATCTCGTAAAATATCCAATAGATGAGATGACCAATAAGGTAACACTAATATTAGGCTAGTAAACTGATCAAAGAGTTTGATTTAATAAAATGATGGGGTTTTTCTAGGCTGCATGGGCAAAGTCATAGCTTGAGCAGAGAAAGATAATGAATAACACAGATTATCGACTGAGGTAAGGTAGGCAAGAAATTTAACATCAAATTGAGACTAAATGGGATGGCAAGACTGGTGAGGAGCTAAGGAGGGCAAACAATTACTTTGAATCCTCCTTAAACAGTAGAAAACATTGAACATGAACAAACTTATAGGCAGAGCATATAATACTATGAATTCTACCTAAACACTTCATTTGTTCACTCAGAAATGATTATGAAGTGAAATGAAACATAACATATTACAGAAGAAAAACTTATGCTAACTTTCATACCACAGGAATCTCAGAAGTCAGAGCTGTGTAATTTCATTAAAAATCTCTGTCAATGACTGTACAATAGAAGCTCTGCTACACACACCTCTTAGCACTCATAACTCTCCCCCCTTTTCAAATGAAAATTTTCTTTTAATATATGAAATAAACACAGCCGGGGGAAAACAAATCGACCCCAAGACCAGGAATTTGTTTTTATCATTATTAATAAATAAACTAACAGAAAACAATCAGCTCTTATAAAAATAAAAAGCGCTCCTTCTTCTACTCGAACTGTTGAAAACTGATGAAGCGGTGGCATTACAGGTGTCACTCCCATTTACTGAAGATAAATATAGGCAATCGAATCTAGTTCTCTGCTGTGATGAAAATCTACGTTCCAATTTAAACTTTGATTTTCTACTTGGCTCCGTTTGAATAGCGCTCTTGGGCCATATTCATGAGCCAGCTGTTGCTACCCAAATCACTGCCGCTGGTATAGGATTGCTCATCAGAACCTTCAGTTAGACATCACAAAGGCAACACTTATTGTCGACAAGTGTCTGTGGGGTGACATTCTTTGATCTGCTCCTATATACTGATATTTCTGCCCATAATTATTATTGCTGTACATGATGCCTCTTCAAAAGAGATCTGCCCCTGATCAATAACGTTAATTTTAAGAAATAACAAGGTTTGCTATACCATATGTAACCCTCGAATACACAGCGCAGTGGTCTCAAAAGGATTTCATTCAAAATGCCATTTGGTAAGGTCATCTGTTGATGCTACATTCTCAATATGCTTCAGCTACCAGTAACATTCTCATATGAGCATCAATAGCGTCTTAGCTCAGCTCTGCACATTTAGACACTTCAAGTTGATTTCACATCCACAATCTTTAATTCAATCTCACTCTGACTTCTACGTATTCCAATGCACTGGCATTCAGATATATGTATTGACTTGTTTTGCTGTTTAATCACTATCAAAATATCGCTCGCACAGGACCTTGATTGCATCACTCTATATCCCACACTAGTAGATGTACCAAGTCTGACAATCTCATTGTTTGCCATGGAATTTGTAGGTTCTGTAGTGCTTTCTTAAGGAAATAACATAACCTCTACAAATGAAGGCTGGTAAACAGCTGCAGACGTGATAAGGTCCATTACCATGGAGAAGAGCTCAACATTTGATGAAGCACCTTCCTTAGATAACAGATGAGAGAGGACAAAACTCAAATAATTTCTCTGTTTAACACTCAGCAGATAGCTTTCACTGAATGAGGGCGCGTCCTTTGTGCAATAACACATAAGCTGCACAACACTCTTGATGCAGCCAACTATAGTGAACCATTACGATGGAAGCCCAGTAGGGAGGTTGCAGCATTGACAAAGGGAACAGGCATAGACGTTGAGGGAAACAAACACTGGTCCAAAGTTGATGCACCTGCATAATCCTTTAAACATTCACCACCTGTAACATAATTAAGTGCAACACCCACTAGATCCATAGCTGAATACACAACATGTTGCAGCCACCCAATTTTTCTTGGATGAAGCATTCGGTTAAGATATAATTCCTCCAGAGACTCTGCTCTTATGCATAAAACCTGAAGAAGGACATCATGTATCGTGTTGTCATATAGCCATGTCTCCATTAGAATATGTCTCAGTTGTATTGAATGTTGATCCATTTTACTCATAACACCTGTGCGCATAAGTTCGAAGATCTTTGATGTTGCCTGCCATCGCTTGTATCTCAGCTTGTATTTCCACTTGCCGTGATTAATTTGGTCACCATCTAATGACAACAATCTTGCAAGCCCCTCCAGAAGCAGCCAAATATCACTGTTAGATGTATTTATACATGGATGACAAACAACTGTCTTGAAAATTTCAGTAAAAACACGACTTGGAGATCAATCACAAAAAATTGTACAAAATAGTGATACACAATGCTGGTACTTTAGAATCCTTGCTGATTGGCACAAGATTGTTTATCAAAGAACAAATTATATTCATAATATCGACCCTCAACGTCTTTTCTATGCATCCGTAAATTCGAGTCATTTCAACAATTGGGGAACCATCAAGCTTAAGTAGCTTCAACGTCAATGCTTTGTTGAACGACAACATCCGACTCAGCAACTCTAGGCTTCCTACCAATTCCAGATTCTGCTTGTTTGTAAAGTTCACCATTTTGCATCTTGCTTAGCCGCTCACAAACAACACAGTGATAGACAATGCTTTCTGTGCCTTGCACATTTTACTCTCTTCGATGGGATGAGTCAATCTCTGGCGATTCCTTTCCAGTTGCAAAACAAGGAGCACAGTACCAGCTTCCACTTGGAATTTCTTCAATTGTAGGTGAAAGGCAATATGTATGATATGCTCCATCACAGGCATCACATATTAGAAGACAATCAACGCACTCATCAATACCACAGGTTTTGCAAAGACTATCATCTGTACCTGATGAAGGAAGGTCACACTGCTTATTTTGTAGACATGGGCTTACAATATTATCCCCTTCCAATGATAATTAATATCTCCAAAACATTTCCATTTTACTCTATGCTTTTATCTTATTAAAGGTTCTATTTTAACCCAAGAACCAACTGATAAACTCAAAGGAATTCGTGTCTCATCATCATCCTTTATATAACCATCAAACTCCTACAACAACTGAGCGTGTTGTATATTTGGCAATTTCTGGCATTTGGATGAAAACTATGTTTTGTTTGATTTCGCTTTGTCTATGATTGCTGATGATGTTCTGAATTGTGCTTGTGCAGGAATAGGAACTTGAAGTCGCTGCCATTTGAAGAGCTGGAGAATTAATTACATATTTAAAAAGAAACAACAACATTAAATGATTTCTTCTTAAAAACCCTGTTTTGAAGAAGAATCAATCTCACACTGTCATAAGACGGAGTCTAACATTGGCTCCACTTGGGATGGCAGCTGCCGCTTCATGGAGGTGCCAAGAACCGCAGAACTTTGGGAGAGCAGACAGTGCCTCCACCCATTGGGCAATGGAGTCATCATCGACACAACTCTTGACTTAATTTTCAAATTGAAACTGAACTTAAACAATCTTCAAGCAAACTAAAACCAGATGCTGCCATTATGGCTGCTTATTTACTTACAACATCTACTCTAATCTGTTGTACAAACAATAGATCAGGTAATACTAAAATGCCAGATTAGCCATTCAAGTAAACCTGAGAATGATGCCGCTTGAGAATGCTTCCACGAGGACACAGATGTAATTGTTGGCAGCCCTTCATGCACGTAACAAGCCTAGTCACGGAAAAGATAGCCTGATCTGTCAATCAAACTGAAAAACATGTCCATGTAAGTTGCCATTGGATCACGGAAACCGGACTCTGTTGGCTGCCCCAACTCTGCAATGCATACTTCCAGCTGCACATTGTCAATGTAAACCTCTATAGGCAAGTCTATGATTTCTTGTTTCGATGGAGGAAGGATTTCCAAAAACTTTTTAGGGTCTTGGAAATCATATGACTGAATCTGCTCATCTAACCATTGAATCTCCTCTTCAATTCTTTCAACAATTAACTCGCAAAATTCAGTTTTGAAGAACTTTAAATATTTCAACCATTGAAGCAAGACACTGAAAACATCTTCATCAAATTCAGTATTTGCTAACAAATTTCTTATTTCTTTTACAGCTTCACACAGGGTAAGGTTTGCCACATACCCTACCATTGCATGAATGAATCAACAAGCACTGGAATGGCTAGATCAAATTGGAGTCGCCAGGTGAATGGTTCAACCTGCATAAGTGTCTGACTGCTGTCCACCATCAGCATCAGATCTGCAATTTGATTTCATGTACTGGGACAAGACAATCAACAAGTCGAATGTTCTCCCCAGTGGAGTCACCGATGTTAGACTCTGTCTTGTATGTCAGTATGTGATTGATTCTTCTTCAAAACCGGGTTTTGAAGAAGAAATCATTTAATGTTGTTGTTGTTTTTTTTTTAAATATGTAATTTATTCTCCAGCTCTTCAAATAGCAGCGACTTCAAGCTCCTATCCTTGCACAAGCACAATTCGTAATATTCACTTTTCATAATATATCAATGGAATCCTACAGTACTTACCTCAATCCTCACAAGCAGATTAAGAAAGATTTTGTCAGCAACTTGAATGGTACATCAATTCTTGAAATTGCTGCCCTCACTACAATTATGCCTGTTCTTATCCTCCTGCGACAATGGAATTTCTACAAGGAGCGACCTATTTGGGAAGTGGGAAAAATATTTTGGGTCCAAGCTGTCCGGGATCTTCATTCTCTCAAAGTGACATGGTCATTGCCTTGTCTTGATAAGGAATACTTGAAGAAACCAAAGGATTATTTGTCTCATCTCGCTGGTCATGGAGGATTGGACCGCTGTTCTGCAGGATACATGTTTGTTGTGAGCATAGATCTTACTGTTTCAGGACTAGAAAAGGTTTTGGAGGTAATTGGGTATCTGTATCAGTATGTGAAGTTTATGCGTGACATGGCTCCACAAGAATGGGTTTTTAAGGAGCATCAAGATATTGGAAACCTAGAATTTAGATTTTCAGAAGAGTCGCCCCAAGATGATTATGTGGCAGAACTTGCAGCAAATTTGTTGTCTTCAGGTGTCCAGCTTGAAACATTTACCAAATAAGAATGATTTCATCCCATGTGATTTTTCAATTAAAAGCTTGTCCGACGTCAACATCCATGGCACGATGGAAATTCCAATGTGTATTACTAATGATCCATTGATCAAGATTTGGTATAAACTAGATCGAACATTTAATGTTCCCTGTGCAAATACATACTTCTTGATCACTTTAAAATAGGCTTATAAAAGCATAAGGACTTGTGTACTCACTGAGTTGTATGTGAACCTTCTTTGGGATGCACTCAACAAGACACTATATCAGGCAACTGTTACTAGATTGGACACGACAGTTTCTGTTTTAGGAGACAAACTTGAGTTAAAGATTTCTGGGTTCAATGAAAAGCTACTAGCTTTAGCATAAAAAATTTTAGAATTCTTGACAACCTTTACACCGGCTGCGGATTGTTTTGAGGTGATGAAGGAGGACATGGAAATAGGCTATGTGAATACCAACATGAAACCCTTAAAGCATTCAACATATTTAAGATTACAGATTTTGTGAAAGGATTTTTGGCATGTGGACGACAAACTTTCTTGTCTCCTTTCACTGACTCTATCAGACTTTATAACTTTTATCCCAGAGCTTTTTAGCCAGATTTATATTGAAGGCCTCTGTCATGGTAACTTATTAAAGGATGAAGCTATTTTTCTTGCAAATATGCTCAAAGATTTATTTTCGGCAACAATTTTGCCATATGAGTTGCAACATGCAGAGCAAATCCTGAGGCTGCCATCTGCCATTGGCCTACTCCAGAATGCAAATGTGAAAAATAAATCAGAGGAAAATTCTTCTATTAAGATTTATTTTCAAGTGGATTAAGATATTGGTCAAAGTTCAACTAGAGCAAGGGCCATAGCAGATCTCTTTTAAGATATTGTTCACGAGCCATGTTTTAATCAGCTCAGGACAAAGGAACAACTTGGATATGTTGTGGATTGTGGCAGTAGGATGACACACCGTGTACTGGGATTTTGTTTCCATGTTCAATCTTCCAAGTATAGCCCACCATATTTACAGGAAAGACTAGATGCATTTATCGATATATTACAGCAAATTCTGGGTGAGATGGATGATAAAGAATTTGAAAACCACAAAGTGGGATTCATAGCAAAGAAATTAGTGAAAGATCCATCTCTAATTGATGAGACTAATCGTCACTGGAGTCAAGTTGTGGAAAAAAGGTATTCATTTGAAATGCTAAAGCTGGAAGCAGATGAGTTAACCAGAATACGGAGATCAGATGTTATCGATTGGTATAATTAATTTCTAAAGACAAATTCCTCCAAGTGTCGTAGACTAAACATTCATGTATGGAATTGCAATGGGTTTAATTTTTGATACCACAAATTATGGGGAAGATGGTACGCCGCTCATCGTTTCTGACATTATTGGATCTGAAAATGCTTTGGGTGATATGGATTTAAAGGTTGCTGGGAATGAAAAAGGTGTCACAACATTTCAAATGGATTTAAAGCTGCCGACAGGGATCAAAATACCAATCCTAAAGCAAGCCGCTTTTTCCATCTCAGCAACTCTCGGCCATAATGCCTAAAATAACAAATGAATCTCTAGATGTGTGGCCAAAATAAAATTCACGAGAAAATGGGGGCATTAGTAAAAACTTGAGGAAAGCTTTATGCATTGGTTTTGTAAATTGACTTGTACAGCGAATGGAGCGCCAGGAACGTGATGTGCGCAATTGACCCTCGACATGGGCGTTACCTAAACACCTGTCATAGCAGCAAAACAGGAACCGATGATCTATTTTTTGACTGCAGTTGCAAAGTGGCATGCAAGATTCGATTGCCTGTGTTTGTCTTCAGCAATGGGAGTGACACCTGTAATTCCACCGCTTCATTAGTTTTCAACAGTTCGAGTAGAAGAAGGAGCGCTTTTTATTTTTAGAAGAGCTGATTGTTTTCTGTTAGTTTATTTATTAATAATGATAAAAACAAATTCCTGGTCTTGGGGTCGATTTGTTTTCCCCCAGCTGTGTTTATTTCATATATTAAAAGAAAAATTTCATAGGTGTGTGTAGCAGAGCTTCTATTGTACAGTCATTGACAGAGATTTTTAATGAAATTACACAGCTCTGACTTCTGAGATTCCTGTGGTATTAAAGTTAGCATAAGTTTTTCTTCTGTAATCTGTTATGTTCCATATGTTTCATTTCACTTCATAATCATTTCTGAGTGAACAAATGAAGTGTTTAGGTAGAATTCATAGTATTATATGCTCTGCCTATAAGTTTGTTCATGTTCAATGTTTTCTACTGTTTAAGGAGGATTCAAAGTAATTGTTTGCCCTCCTTTGCTCCTCACCAGTCTTGCCATCCCATTTAGTCTCAATTTGATGTTAAATTTCTTGCCTACCTTGCCTCAGTCGATAATCTGTGTTATTCATTATCTTTCTCTGCTCAAGTTGTGACTTTGCCCATGCAGCCCAGAAAAACCCCATCATTTTATTAAATCAAACTCTTTGATCAGTTTACTAGCCTAATATCAGTGTTACCTTATTGGTCATCTCATCTATTGGAGATTTTACGAGATAGACCGAAGAGAGCCTTCTCCT
>APFE030917432.1:0-10933 GCA_000404065.3 Pinus taeda | reverse complement strand
AAAAATTTTGCAGAGAATGAAGAGGCGAAACCCTAGAAGAAGGAAAGCCAAACCGAGTAAAGAAGATTTCTCACAAACTAAAACCTCAAGAAAAATCGGAGAATAAAAGGAGGAAAGTGTAGAAAACACAAACCCGAGGGTCGAGAAGGAGCACGAGGTTGAGCACGACTCCACAAACAACACCAAAAAATACGGAATACATTAGTCTCTAGGAGAATGAGCCAAATGAAAAGGAGCCAACTGAAGAGGAGCCAACAGAGAACACTCCAACAGAGATTGAGCCAACAAAGAACAAGCCAATAGAGGATGAGCCAATTGAAAGCCCTGGGAATTCTCCAAAAGGGTCACCAAGTTCATCACCACAACTTTACATCTCACCTCTAAGAAGCCGGATACATATTCCTAGTATTGACCTCGCTCAATAGCAAATATATGACTACACAGTGTCACTGGAAAGGAAGGGGACAACAACAAAGGAAACCATTCAGATCCCTGGAGAAGGAAGCAACCAGGTAAATGAGCAATTAGACTCAAACATCTTGAATCAAGAGATCTTTGAACTAGAAACACTGAATTGGTATCTCAAAAATGAAAATCAAGCCTTGAAGACACAGAGTGAGATACAGATTGCCAAGAGTGAAAATCTCATCCTACATCTAAGCTTGTGGTATAAGAAAAACAAGAAGGTGAAGAAAGAAAATAGAATTATGCAGAGCAAGATAATTAGTTTAAAGTACAAAATTCTAATGAGGAAGCCTAGAATGCCAATCTCTACCAAAAGGAATGAAACAATGAAACATGGAGATGACAAACAAGAAGCACAAGCAAAATAGAAGGAAGAAGTGTATGAGAATATACAACATCTCCAGTCTAGGGGAATGTAGAGTTCGAAGATTGTCCACAAATGACATCCTTTTTGTATAATGATCCTCTCTTTTTCCTATATATTTACCACTTGAATAAAGCCATATCTACCAGGGTTTGATGAAGGTATGAAATAATATGTCTTCTTGTTCATATTTAACTTTATGCCCTATTGTTTTGTTAAAGTTGCAATTGGCTACCAAATTAGTTTGTTTCTGTAGCTAATCTAGGTTTCTATAGCTGTCTCTGTTGTTCGCAAGGTTCTAGAGTTATAGATCAGCAATGATAGGTGCATATGGATAGAGGATGGCTCCCTCATGGGTACCTTCCTATCCACCTGAAACTGTTTGCTAAAAGAGGCACAAGAGATTGCGATCAAACTCCAAGTCACGACAGATTAACGTAAAATAAAACCTGAGATCAGTTGAAACCTTATCATTTTGCTTTCAAAATAGAAAAATGATAGTTTAGCAATATAAGTTTAGATAAGTTAGAGATATTAGGCTTAAAATATTCATACAATTATGCCAAGAGACCTGCTATAAAACTAATGGCTGCATTGTTATTTGGGTGTAAGCTGAATGATATGCTTGTGAATAGTTTGTGGATTTCGTGTGAATAGAATTGGTTTTTATGTGCAAGCGTTATGTTGATTGGAAGCTCTAAACTTCTCTATGGGGGGCCCCTACGAACAATGGTATGTTTTAATAAATTACAATCAGATTTCCTTTAATTCTTCAATTGCTCTGTTTTGTGTGATAATGTAGCATAATGATCTCGCCAGCAAATTGTTATTTTCATAAGAACTTTAATTTGCTTTATACCTTGTTTAAATTGTTATCTAATTTTATTTATACCTAGTACATCATGGTCCATTCATTTGCTTATTATCCAACATAATTGAAGTGTGATCAATTCACAAAATAGATGTTGCTTGGGTTATTTTGTTTGAACAAAGATTGAATAAGTAAAAGAGTGAGAAGTTGTCTCCTAAACAATTGAGTTCAAACAATATTTCTTCATAGCTGATAGAATGAGTTTCTTTTTGTACTTAGAGGACTAGAAGCTGTAGCATAAATATTTAAGATAAAAAATCCCAAAAGAATATAATACAAGTAGAACCATTCTCACATCATCTACAAACTAATTGTATAGAAATTAATTCCTAGGAATTTTAACCAACATCCCTAAGAATTACGACACTAATATAATTGAAAAACACCACCTCCATCTTAAGTTTAGATCTTAAAAAAATACATAATGACCTAATGAATAACTCCTAAGCACATATGGTGGACCTGTACTTCATTAGCCTACGCACCCTGGTTGATAATTTATGATTGACAATTCAAGGACATTGAATTGACCAAATACTGCCAATATGGGTTCGACTTCTTAATTTTCCTGCTCACATGTGGCACTTCTCTATCTTTCAAGGCATTAGAAATACCCTGGGTTGTTTCCTTACAACCACCTCTTCTTGTGGGTAGCTTGGCATATAGACCTATGGTAGATTATGTGTCAAAATCGATATATTTAAAGGATTTCTAGACCAAATAAATTAAAAAAAAGCTATTTTAACTGGAACCATGCTTTTCACTGTAAGAATATTGTTTTTCAATATCACTTCTATCAATAAGCATTCCATTTACATAATTATTTCATTCTATTCAAATATTTCTAGAGGCAGAATAACGAAAATTCCAAAGCTAAAATTTGGAAGCCTTATACCTAACCTCCTAGGGAGCAGAAAACTTCCTCTACTTCAAACAAGGATGATGAAGGATCTGATGATGAATTGCATTTTGTGGATAATGTCCATATTTTTTATTATCCAAAGTCTTATAAGGACCCTGGTATGAACCATTACTTTGGCTAGCAGAGAAATAGGGAATAATACTTCTTCGAGGGCATTGAAGTGAGATCATGAGTCAGATTCTTTGGACTATGGTAAGCATTATCCTTTATAATGTAAGGATAATATTTAGAATTCCTTGACAAACTAACCTTCAAAAGAATGGGTCACAATTTCGAATTAGAAAGGAAAGAAAGGTCACTTTGAGGCATAACCCCAATTTATATGATTCTCTTTTGTTTCTTTTACTCCTCTATGACTTATTTGGTATTCTCAATTCCACAAATATTTGCAATGATCCTATGAGTATATGGCACACTATGTAAGGAAAAGTGAAAGAATCATGATTGTATATGATGTATTTTAGTTTTTATTAATTATATGTATATATATATATATATATATGTATATGTATATATATATTATTATATATGTATAATGTTATTTATATATTATATATATATAGATATATATACTTTGTAATATTTTCTTTATGACTTAAAATAACACAACCACCAATTGAATGTAAAATATAATCTCTCTTTTTGGTATGTAGAGGCAAAGAGTAATTAAAAGTAAAACAAAATCTTATTCCATAAATAGGTAATTTGTACATCATAACATGAGGGAGAAGTGTAAATAAATGAATTATTCTAATGTTTACCTTATGTTTTAATACATTGTAAGGTGTTTCCCTTTGAGGAGAACTCCCCTGGTTGCCACTCTGCATTGGTCAATAACGTTGGATTGAGTGTTAGACGATTGAACAATGGTGTTCCATTAGATTAATAATTAAGAACAAAACTAATAGTTAAAAAAACAAACTAATAATTAGCATAAGAATAACGATTAGGGAAAAATTGAATACAACCCTTCCTCCACACATAGATAGCTTCATATGGTTAAGATTCGACGGCTTAGCTGGCTCACAGGGAGTTAAGGGTAGCTACCCTATTCTTCCCCTTACCTCATTGGTCATTCGCTCAATGTTGTTTGTAGGAAGGGTTATGTGTCAATCTCTTCGTAGGAGGAGGGTTTATGACTATTTTCAATTATCAGTAAGTGACAAATCGATTACCTTCTTGTTTTGGCAATTCAATTGTAAAATTTCATGAGAATATGAGTAATTTTTCGTTGCAAATTACTTGTAAAACACCATGGAAGAGGAGCAGAACTATCAACTTGGGTTGCAAAGGTTGGACTGGTTCTCAGGTATGAATAAAGGGTTTCACTACATGATGAGCTAGGTTAGCTTCCTCGATGTAAAATTTCACAAAGGGTTTTCTTTTGCAACTTGAATATCTTCTTCTTAACTGTAATTTTTGGTTTTATCAGCCTAGTGGCTCCCATGTTAGCACTATTTAACCTCAAGGTATCCATCTTAGCCATTTTTTTAATAGTTATCTTACACAACTTCAGAGGGCTTTTCCTTCTTTCAAAAAGGTTTTATTTCCTCCTTGTCGGGTGCAGGAATTCACGTAGGTGAGGGTTTTCATATCTCTTAGCAGTAAATGTCTAACTGCTACAAGATTTTGATGTCTGTCATGTGTTTCTTACATAATCTTCTTCTCTAAGGTTTTTTCTGAAATTTCCTCTACCGTTAAATCAAGTTTTCCTTAGGGGGTTTAGATGGTCACTCACACTGACTATAAATTGGCTTGAGAATTGATGGTTTTCCCTCTATAATCTTAGTTTTTTTTTTTTTTTTTTAAAGTTAATGTAGGACCTCCTAAGGTCATAAAGATGGGTTTTTGTGTATATTTGGAAAATGTATATATATGTAGTTTTTGTTACACTAAATTATCTTTGATCCTCAATGATTGTATGTCTTTGTAACATTGAGATCCCTATTATTGATCTATTTAATATGGTTCAAATTGCACATATTTTTCATTTAAATTAATGGTGAGAATTGTTCTCAGTCAATATAGATGGTGATAGACAAGTTACATGTTTAAATTAATTTATCATTAGTATGTGAGTGAAATTTTGTAATTGAAAATCACGCATTTTTCATTATGGTTTTACATGCCAACCACATTCATGGCTTCATTACATCACAATGTTGTTTCAAATTTTAACAGTTGAGGATTATACATAAAAATATATGCCTTTAACTTCTCCCGACATGATTAGTATAAACCCCTTTAGACATATAAAAAAATGGGTACTTAAATAAATAAATATAATGTTATGTTTGAGCCCTAAACTTGAGCAATTTAAAAGTAAATTCTAGTCCCAAGGAGATGCATTTCTGTTTGTTTTCCTTTATTTTGCAAGAAACAAATTGTAAATTTTACATATCCTACATATGGAGCCTCTTCAAAAGAAAAATAAATTACATGAACGAATTTATAACATGAAACTAACTCATGTAACCCCACTTTAGTAGTTGTAGCCATTTGCACAACCACATTGTGGCTAATGAATGGATGGTCCTAGCCTTCATTGATGTCTGTACTTCTTTGTCTTTCAGTGTGAAAAATAGTTTTGGGCCAATGTGTGTGCATGTTTTTGGAGCTATCCAGTTACAATGTTGTATGTTCCTTTGACAAATGTTGGAAACATGCCAAGGCGTTTGAGATGCTCGACCTGATCTTGGATGAAAATCCCTAGATGAATTATGTCATACTCATAATAATCCAAGCTTCTATCCCCAGAGATATGTAAGCCTTTCACAGACCATTTGTAGAAGTTTCAGATACAATGTACTAGGTATCACCTTGACAAAAAAATCTATGCTCTTAAACTTATAGATCAAAATGTAACAAAGAAAACTACTTGAATCTGAAGCAAGTCATCATTTTTCAATAGCATTTTTGCCTCTATTTGTCGACACAAAATCTAACCATCCACATTCAACAAGCAACTTCTTTGCTCATGTTTCTGCTGTTTCATTGTATTTAAATAAAAAGGAAAATCCCATAAAATATCTTTAAGCTTTAGAAATATTAAAAATTGTCAAACCTCACATATTGAGAGACACTTCTACTGTTTACAGGTTCTTTTTGTTTTTTTGTTTACCATGTCCTTCACATTGGACTCTATTGAGCAGTTCTCATAAGATAAGTGAAACTATTTTTTTTTCAGATAAATCTGTGCTTGTTCTTGTTACCACAAGTTACTTTGTTTTGAAATTTGTTCTGTGAAAATGTCGATCTACTATGTGATTTAGTATATGCATGTACTTGGGTTGTGATAGAGTAATGATTGCGAAATAAAATATACAAGAAAATGAGGATTTCTCTAATATCGATTGGGTGTTGATGGAAATGGCCATTTTTTCTGGTTATTTTAGACTAGAATCCTGAGAGATTTTTGGAAACTTGAATTTTAAGTTGTTTAATCTGTAGAATTCAAGTGCTCTAGAGTTTGTCAGGGTGCTGAATCTATTTATGTATTCAAAAATATTTTTTGAAAAACAAAAAATCGCATTCTTGCTTGAAATTGTATGATCAAATTCTAGTGAAAAAAGGTTATCGATTGAAAATCATATTTATGTCAATGATGAACTTGAACTTTTGACTTTGGTATGATAACTTGATTGGATTTTCAGAGTTACCAAAGTTAGGTCAAGGTTCACCTGTAGATGCACACCAACTTCGGTGGTTTTACGATTGCTTTAAATGGAAAAAAGCGATGTGGTTCATGGGATTATATATTTTGCCTGACCTAGCTTATAGAATCCTTTTGAAAACATAAAATAAGAAATTTGGTGTCTTTCTTGAAGGTGAAGAAAAACAAATCCTCTTCTAAATTACTTTTTTTTACAGAGAAATGTCAATTGAGTAAATAAATTGATCTTTGCAAAATCAAAGATAGACTCTTTGGACTTAGAGAGAGACTTTCACATTACAATAATGTCATTAATAATAAATGACAAGATGGATTAGATCGTGATTAAATAGATTATACACTTTTAAATTTGGAAAGAAGTTTTAAAATGAAAATTTCATATTAAAAATTATGATGTTTTTAAAATTCAATTTAGTGTATGTTTTTTTAATGGTAAAGAAAGCACCATTGATCCATGTATATCCCCCACACACAATGAAACACACTGAAATATTTTTTGCTTGGAGAACAGTGCTCATGGAGTGAATGGCTACTGATTGAACATCTATTCTTCATTTAGTGGAGTTTGTTTATTTATTTATTAATTGATTATTTATTTTAAAAGATATATGCCAAATTAAAATTGAGTTGCAATCATAGAATCATACATCACTTTTATATTTCATATTGACTTGTAGAATGTATCTCAACTCAATTAATTGTATTTTTATTTTTATATATATTTTGTTTAGTAGACAATGTTTTCTTATAAACTGATTAATTATTTTTATTTTTTATTTTAAAGGAACATGTCAATTCCACATTAAGCACAGTAAGAATCACATATCACATTTGTAATTTCTTTTAGAAAGTGTTTTTAAACATAACTTGCTTGGACTATACAAAATTGAAACTGGTCTAAAAAAAATTGAAGTTAATTACTAAAAAGTAATGAAAAAATAATATTAAATATGGAGAAATTGGAAATGGAGAAGCAAACTTATGAAATAAAGTAAATTTGTTGAAAAAGAGAATGAATGAATTCCATACGGTCCAATTAATGGATACAATTTATTAATGAAAATGATAGAAATTCTTTTAAGTGTATAAATAAATTCTTCATATGGTAGTATTATGCATCCAGGTAGTGATATTTAGTGTGTAAGCTAGTTGTACAACTCCAAAACTAAAATTAAACGATGAGAAAAAGATGTACGACTAATTTTTGGTTGGAATAAAACTAAATTGGTTGATAAAGACCACTGCAAAAGATGTACGACTAATATTTGGTTGGAATAAAACTAAGTTGGTTGCAAAGTCACCAATTCCATTGAGAAATGTATAATTACACCCTTATCGTGAATGTACAACGACTATTTCAAGGAGGAAGGCCAACTTTCACATTTTACGATTTTGATTTGTTGATAAAAGAATAATGTATGCATTGTATTGGGTGGTGTTTATTCACTAAAAAACTAGCATAACGTATGCTATACAACATTGACAAGTTTATGTCACTGAGGCCAGTGGTCGTTGCATGGATGAATATGGACAAGTTTATGTAACTGAGGCCAAAGTGATGTCATGGACTCATGATGAAGCTATTTCATTACTTGATAAGGGTATAATTTGAGTAATTAAGGGTAATGTTGGTAAATTTATGTAAATTAAATGTCATTATGATTAATTTTGATTTAATTAGATTCAAATTAATATTATTATGATTAATTTTTATTTAATTATGTTTAAACTAGTAATTGCACTAGATGTTGCAAAGGAAATTTCCTAAGGAGAAAAAAAAATGGAGAAGGAGTATAGATGAACACAAATGTCATATGTTAAAATTTGAGTGAGAGACTAAACTGAACTCCTTTTTTACTATCCTATTGATTTGAGTTGCAATATGTCAATTGAGGGAATGCTCAAGAGACTCGACATTGTACTTGCAAGCTGTCAATGTGTTTTTGCCTCATCGATATCGTCTTTTGTATACCGTGTACATCCTCTCCCATGAATACACCTACTAACTATTATTGCTTCTCTTTGCTGAATTTTCATACAAATGTACCAATTCAAATAACTAGGATGTCATAGTGATATCATCGACTACCACTTGTTTTTTTGTCTACAATTCTATTCAAGAGGTTTTGAGAATAACCAACAAACCATAGTGACAACAACTTGTTTTGGCTTTTGAGATTTCCTTCACCAACTTCAATATTTCCAACTAACTTAACCTCAAACTTTAACAATTAACATAGAGAGTGATATTCTATTTTTTCCTTCAGTGTACATTGTATATTGTATCACAACTTGTACCTATTGTATATTCAGAACTTCTACCTATTTCATATCCTATTTCTAGCTCTAAATGTGTAAATGTGTGTGTCATTGAACATTATCAATAAATCCCTTAACACTACTCTTTCAATGTTTTAATCTGAATTTCTCTTCACTTTAATTGTTATGAATTAGATTTCTTACCCTTATTTTATTTAACCATTGTTTGGTTTACCTTAGTCTAATAAAATTACATAGATAATTGGTGTCGTATCTAAGAACATCACTTTGGGAAGGACGTAGATGCGAAGAGAATATGGTGAATATGTAGGCTAGTTACTTGTAAAAGCCTTTGGCAACAAGTGGTTAAGCAAAACCAGCTATTAATAGAGGTTTGAGTCAGGCATAGGAATATACCTACTACAAATTCTTCTATTATCTAAAGGGATTTAGTTCATCTAAAGGGCTTTGGTTTTGGTTTACAACCATTTAGTAAACTAGCTAGCTTGGAAATTTGGAAATATATGGTTGGTGAATATAGTTATGGATCCTGATTCATTTTTAGAATTCTTATAATCTACTTAAAGATATCTTAAACTTTTCTCTATTTATAATTATGTACATTTTCTTAATTAAAATTGTGTATATATTTTTTAATTTAACTTTAAAAAATCATTAAAAACAATTTCAAGTACCAAAATTTTTATTTATCCTTTACACCACACTTGTCACTCTACTGAGGGTTTCAAGTAAAGCCTCAGAGAATTTAAAAATAAAAATTTCAAATAAAGTGTAGGTTTGGGAGGTGACAAAGAGAAATATAAAAACATAGGACAAGTGCATATAAATTGTAGAGTCATGAAATTCTAATAAAAACCTTTGCCCCTCTAGAGTTATACCAATCGATGTAGTACCATGTAAAACTGAATGAGTTTAGCAATCCTTATAGAGTTAGTCATGCATGTACGTGCACCAACTCATTTTGAAAGACCAAGAACATCTATTCAAAATAATACATCATTATCTTGTGATAGATGAGCACAATCTTGGACTATGCTAGCTCCACACATAAGTCTTGATCTTGAAACATTCAAAATCCCATTCCTCCACACATGTATGTCTGTCATTTAAAACCTCTAAGCGTTATTGTTGTTACATATATTTTGTTAGTGCAAATTCTTCTTGTGTGAGGTGCATTATTAGATTTCCTAATATTTTTTAGGAGAAGGGAGAGTATGAATGTAGAATGGAATTATAAATATTTTGATCATATAAATTTATTTTGTCCAATAATAGTATCATTAAATTTCATTCACATAAAATTTATTGTTTAAAACACACACAGAAACACACACATATATATAAGTTTTAAAGTTATAACTAAGTAAAGCATTAAATTGGTGTTTGAGAATCCCAATTCTTTGTTTATTGGATAAGGAATCACTTTTAATATTTTTTATATTCATTGTCTCTCTTCACATTCTTGTGAGGAATTTAGGAACAAAAATAGAACATTTCTAATTGACTCAATAATTCTGTGAACTTGAAAGTTTTTGAGAGCTTCAGTTCCAAGGAATGAAAGTTTGATACCCACTATAAATACATACTATTTTTTAATATTATCAAATTAAGATGTAAATATTTTTATTCACTTATTATAAACATTTACTTTTTTCTAATATTATATTAATCTATTTAATATCATTGTAAAAACAAACCATGGAAAATAAATATAGCTCATATTTTAATGTTTAAGTTAAAAAAAAGCTTCAATTTTATAGTTATGATATACATTTTTGTTATGAATCAACAAGTTTTAATGCATATACATATATATTTATATTTAATACATTCTGATTTCTTATAATTGATTAGTTTTATGTTTTTTATTTTATATAATTTAAATAACACTTATTTTTTAATTATTAATTTATCTAAAATAATTAAAACTATTAAATAATATTATATCACATTACATGTCTTTACTATTTTAAAATAATTATATTTAAATTATTTTAAATTTAAAAATTAATAATAATAACCAAAATTAATTTAAAGCATTTTCCACAATTCACATTTTCATGACGTTTAAAAACTTTGTTGAAGGGGTGAACGCCACTTCAAAAATTTACATTTTGATAATAGTTTAATTTAGTCAAAGCTATTATAGATGTTCACATTTCAATTGACTTTCAAATCTTTAACATTTTAACGTTCAAATCTTTAACGATCACTTCTTCATTAAATGAAATGAATTTGTGAGTTCTTTGTTTTATAACCGTTCAACTTTTTATACATATTAACCCGCTTTGTTTTCAAGCGATTCATAGTTTTTCAACGTGTGTTTCATTGTTTTATAATCGTTCTGGTTTTTATATA
>APFE030917428.1:433463-443634 GCA_000404065.3 Pinus taeda | reverse complement strand
TGCCTTTACATAGAAGTCAGTGCATTTAGCATTTGGATGTTCAGAACACAACTCATATAAAACCACAATTCATAAATGCATACAGGAAATCAGAGCACAATCAGTGAATTTTGAGTGATTACACATCTATGCAACTGTAAAAGACATTAAGGAAAGAATAAAATCACACATTCTGAACATGGAAATCCTTCATGAATCCTGAGAAGAAAAATAGCCAACTTATATTACTGAACTCTGTTTATACATAAGCCAAAACAGTACTCTGTTATAAAATTTCCAACCCTCATTACATTGTTGTTTCAGCTATATATAGAATCCTTATTCTAACTAATTCAAGCTTCCTCCTCCAGCATGAGGGGAATTTAATAACTCGATCCTTATCTCTAATGACACCTATCAGCTATTTAACTGACTATTAAATACAATAAAGTGCTGACTGGAATTTTAAAGAGTTCTAAATTAACTAAGACTCTAATTCTACTTTCCATGCAATGGTGGCTTCTTCTTGTTCTTTGACACCTGGTCCTCTTTATATTTGGCTGAGCTGGATGTTAAATACGCCATATTGACCTTGAACGCTGAATCCTTTACTGCCCCGTAGTATTAGGAGATGTCCCCTGCTTCTCGGCTTCTGTTTTCATTAATTTGCTCAAATATATAACAACATGTTTCTTAGTCTTTAATAATCCAAGGTATGGAACGTTGCCATGTTTTTTGATGTGTTGTAGGTTGTATTGATGGATAGGTGTCTTTCTTTCAAAATTCCCGCTCATAATATCAAACTGCTTATCTGCGTTAAAATCATCACCTACAGCAGTTTCGTAGCGCGCTACGAAACAACTGTTTTATTTGAAACATCTTGCTTTTTGACCCGAGACCTTTATCACCCTAATCATTGATTGCCAAAAACTCCCTTTGATGTTTCATATGTGTAGCAGGGGTTTTACATGTCTTCAAAATAATAGGGCTAAGCAAAATTAACAAAAATTTGGAACAAAACCTTTCTTGAAAAGAAATTCATTTAGTAGGTAACCGGCTTAGCTCTGCCTTCAGATCTCTAGCAGCTTTCTTCAGTTGGTTAATCTCCTCTTCAGCTGCTTCTATTTGGCTCTTCATGGCTGCCACATAATCTCCTTGAGATGTGATGGCTGTTTTATTTGTGCTGTTCTTTTTCCAAGGTTGTGTTCCTTCCACTGTTTCCTCTGTTCTGGGCAGTGCTTCCTGTGCTTGATGGAACTTTCTTGTCATAGGTCTTCTAGGTTTAAAAATAAACTCCTGAGCTGGCTCATCAAATTTAAGCCTTTTTTAGGCCTTAGTTTTCTTAACACTTTCTTGCGGTGACTGTGTCAAATCAATTTGAACCGGTTTAGACTGCTCTAATTCAATGGCCTGTAATAAATCGTTCAAGCTTGCCTTAGACACAGGGCTCTCTTCAACAGCTATAGCTTTAAATTTTTCCTTATTTATTTGGCTTCTAGTCCTTACCCTTGAGACTGCTTCAGATTTGCTTGCTTCAGGTACAGTCTTCTTACCCTGAGTCTTTTCCTTTGTCGATTGCTGAGGCTGTTCTTGAATGATTAGTGGCTTCACTAGTTTTGGTAGCTGTGGCTTGGTTTGCTTTTTAGTTCTTACTTCCCTTTGAAGCTCAGCTATGGTGAACTCTCTGGCTGGTTGTGGAGTAAGACCAGTCTTACTTTGGAATCCAGCCATGAAAATAAACGAATTCCAGTCTCTGCCTATCTTTTTGAGGCCATCTAAAACTAGCAACTTAATCAAACCATGATGAAATAAAGAGGTTTCACAGTCCTCTTTCCTCAGCTGCACCTTGTCACACATCTTACTCAAACTGCGAAATAAATAAAACGGAATGTCTATGGAGACTTTCCCGGTGAAATGCAAGAGCAGTTTAAAATGGTAAGAATAAACCTTATTGTACCTTCCTTCACAGGTTCAAATATTTCTGTATGCAGGTGAGAAGAAGAGCATAATGTTCCTTGACATAATGTCTGGGCACTGCTTTTGTTAAATCTTCATTTACATATGCCTCCTTTAAAAACTCCTTACATGGATTCATATCAAATTTAAAAATTTTGAACCATTCTTCCCGTCCTCTTGGGATCTCTGTTACAGTAGCTATTACTTCTGGAGAAACCTGTATTTCTAACATGGCTACCTTTGAATTCAAACCAGTGAAATTAAGCGCAAATTCCTTAGTTACCTGTGCATGTCCTCCTTGTAGCTTTTTGCAAAATTTCCAGCACCCGGCATCTTTGAACGCTTTCTTCACGCCTTCATCCCTCAACGTTATGTCCAGGCCTTTAGGTTCATTCCTCTGACATTTACCGGATCTGTGCTCTTTTCTCTCCATTTTCACTTTGAGATCTTCACAGCCAAATTCTAACAGCTCCGGTCGAGATGGTGATTCAGCTCCTCTTTTCTTTATTCAGCCTCGTTTGTAATCAGGCTTGCTTGAAATCAGTCTCGCTTGAAATCAGTCTCGCTTGAAATTCAAATTGAAACATGACTGGTCACTCATGCAGCACTCACGACCATCATTAAGGACTATGCACGGTAAAATCTCTTGGGAATGATATTTCTGTGCATATCAACATTCTATTGGTGAAGTAGTGGCTAATGAACGTTCAGATATGATACAAGAGGTACGCAGACTGACATGAGTAGACACAAATGCTGACTCACCTACGGACTTGACATTTCGGGAAAGATTCGCTGCGAAATGCATGAATCCATGATTTCGTAGCGCTGTTAGTTATATTTTTTAATGATGCGCTGCGAAACTGCCTAATCATGACGTGCTGCGAAAATGCTAGACCATGATTGCGCTGCGAAATGGGTAAATGACATTGCACTGCGAAATCACTAAAAGACACGGTGACTCGGATAAGACAAGACATGACTTATGGAATAATGATGAGTGGAGGAAAACCAAAAGGAGTGGAATATGATTTAAGCTAAAAACCTTTAAAACTCCCAATCCTAAGTGAGACAAATAAAAATGAAACTAACTTTAGCATAGACCTTTGTCATCAAACTAGGGCATGCAATTATATGTATCAATCTTTTAGTTCTAAGTGATAACACCTCTGATGCCTTATCCATGGTGACTGCCGAATAGGCACCAACATATTGGGACAACTTTTTCAGGTCATCGGAGGGGTCGAATTCTTCCTTCCACACCACATTGGCTGTTACTGTTTGTTCAGGGAACATAGAAGGTTGATCAATCCTTCTTCATTTCCGCTGTCGCTTTATTACAACCCTATGTTTTGGGCTATAGAAAACATCCAATGGAGGAATGTCCTCCATCTGCAAAATAATTTGATCTGAAGGATCCTTGGGAATTATTTCTACTACTGTAGTCAGGGGTAGACCGCTGGTTCCTTTGCTTAGAACCTCCTTTGATGCTGTATCCTGTGTATCGGCTGCTTTGGATGTATCGACATCCATTGAGCTCTCAAGATTGGTTATAATTGAATTAAATTGTTGCCATTCCTGGAGCAATCTTGGGTCAATTTGAGTGTTGACACTCACCTCCTTGCTGCTCTGCTCCTGCTGCTTTTTCTGTTCCTCCTCCCGTATTCTCTCCTGTTCTTTCTTTAATGCTTCCTCTCTGTCTTTCCTCTGTGTTTCCTCTTGTTATTTCCTCTTTGCATCTTCTTCTTCTAACCTCCAGAGTTCCTCCTGCTCTCTTCTTTGGACTTCTTCAAATATTTCGGATGTAGCAGGAGGTTCGTTGGTAAGCTGCTGCTCAGGCTCGCTTGATTGTATCATCGGGGCAGTGGCTAACAAATCTAGAGGCAGAGTTTGCAACCTCTGTTCTCTAAGTTTGTTAAATTCAACTAACCCGTCATCATGGTATCTCATTCTAGCTATCTACTGCACCTGAAATATTGACTCGGCTGAGGAGAACAGGTCATCAAACTCATCTTCCTTATGTTCAAATTTAGTGAGTTTGGCCTGGTCTAGAACATTATAGACGACTTTATTCAGATCAAAACGTCTATTAGGAAGAGTGTCAAGACTTAGTATATTAATCTTTTCCACTTCTTTCTCTGCATGTTTATAATCAAGCAGAGTATAGACACCACACCTTAGAGGAAAGGGAGGCCAAACTTGCTTCTTTGAATTCCTGAGAGTCTTTGTAGCTGATGTTGTTGTAAGCTGGTATGCTATCTATCGGGCTAATAGTTTGTCTGGTATATACAAGAGGAGGATATGAGGCCTGGACTGACTGCCGAAAACTCTTACATAAGTGAATTTTTCTTCTCCAAACCAGGTTCCTAAGGATGTCAAGTCAATCTCTGCCTGAGAGGAGATCTTAGGAGCAGGTCTATCAAAAATTGCATAGTAAATAGGTAGCATGAATCCATTGCAGACTTGATATAAGTGGTGCTTATAATGAGCTTTCCATAATTTCTGGGGGTAGATATGAATGGTCATAGGGTCCTGTGGAGTCCATCTCCACCCTAACACAGGAAACTGGAATTAAAATAAAGGGTGTCTAAAATGTAGGAACTAAAGTAAAATGGAGGGATGAACCTATCAGTAACACGGGATTTGTTTCTGAAGTCAAGAATAGCTGTAGTCAACTTATCCGATAATATAGTCCACCAATCCATGATTACACTATTACATGCTGCTTCCATCAAAGGTACCATCTCTATGGAAAATTTTGAAGAATCATGCAATCCCCACATTCGACACATCATGACTTCAGCATAACAATAAGGAGAACATAAGGAATCAACGGAGTACTTACCTGAAGACTCATGTTTGTGTTTCGCTAGGTTCTGTCTCCATTCCCGTATAGGCTCCGATTCAGTCTCATTTTCATCTCTAAACTTCTCCAGGAAGGCTTTATTATACTTCTTCTCTGGTTCGGGAAAATGGTACATTTTTCTCAAATCATTGGGATGAAATGAACTGTATTCTCCCATCAACAGTGCAGAATGTTCTATTCGTAATTGGAATTTATTCAATGGCCCATTTCACCACATCTGTATATGGAAGAATTTTCTCTCGAGCTGTTATCCTGTGCAGGTAGGAATCAGCCAAATCTTTTAGAGTAGCATCAGACTTCCGGCTTGAGCCTGCTATAGCTTGTACCAATTTTTGCTAAGGTTCCTCGACCTCGACCAGGTTGTAAATGTTCTGCCAAGTAGTATTGCCGAGGCCGAGACATGTGGTATCTGAGATTAATCCCTTTTTACTTGGTCCTGGATCGGTAGCATGTTGTCCTATTACTGCAGAAGCTGAGGCTGTTCCAGATTTCTTAGATTTCTTCCCCATTTGGTCTGAATTCGCTACTACGGAAAAGCTCTGCACAAGAGATAAAATGGATGTAATGCGGAGAATAGATGGCGAAAACCAAGTATGCAGGAATTGTGTCAATCAATGAATAATGGAAGATTATCATAAGGCTCCTGCGGATACAATCTCTGAAGGGATTTAGGCATAACTGCTCCATTAATTGGCCGTTTAAACCTGTCAATCATTTAAATGCTCATTATATCCTTTATTTGCCGAATAATCATTTAAGCGTGGATTTGATTTTTTGGCCGTTGGTCGCAAGCGAATCACTATCGGGAAGAGAAAAGGCTTTTAATGATGATTAATATAATATATCGAAGCCATATCAATCCTTTTCGAAAGTCACGCTTGGCTTTATCGCAATCGGCGATCAGAGGAAGCCTTGGGCAGTCTTATTTAAGTTATTGTGGAATTCCCGATCACCGATAGCGATATCGCTTAACTCGCATCGGGAGCTTTAAGGAGGAAAGTTTCATTATACTCATATCGCATTCCCCGATTGCCGATTGCGATATCGCATCGGAGCAAGGGGAGGGGCCTTTTGTTGTTTGTTTTCCCGATAACCGATGGTTACTCGTGCTTGTCACATCGGGGAGAATCAATAGGTCTTGGTTATGCATCCTTTGTTATTGCGATATGCGATCTTGCGATCGATTTATCGCAATAATAAATAATTATTCATTTTATTATAAGATCGATTATTTATTAACTCAAAAAGGGTTTTATAATGTTTCGTTTGTTTCCGGACCTTTAGAGGAGTGATGGGTTAATACCAATTTAATATAAAAGGGACCCATTTCATATTATAGTTTTCTAAAATAAAATTTTATGAAATGGGGGGTTCTTGTATAGCACAACAGGTAGATAAAGCCAAAGTAGAAACCCAAATGTGGAAATTAATTTCCAAAGATAAATGGGTGGCAGATCTTGCTAGCATGGAGGGGGATGTCAACAAAGTAAGGGAGGAAAATAGCTTCATTAAAATAGAAGAATCTAGTAGAAGAGAACACATTGAGAAATAAAATCAATACCTAAGGATTCAATTTCAATAATATATAGGATTGTTAAGAGTAAAATATGCTTAGATTGCAGCAATGGAAACCTCATTAGGAACCATGGCACATATTTCCTTAGAGGTTTCCAACTATAGACAACCATTCAAAGCACATTTAATGTTCCTAAAGGAGAAATAGTGAAAATTGCAAATCAATTAGATAACTCAAAGAGACATCATGCAATTGCAAGAGACTAAACACATCATAAACTTTTGCCAAGAGTGTAGCATGAAAGACAAAGAAAAACTGACTGGATTCTATATGCATAACATATCCTATCTGATATGCCTGTTTGGGACCTCAATTCTTACTTGGGAGATGTATAGTTGTTGGCATTAGCATATTGGTTAAGACATTAAGATATTAGGGTAGAATAAGTGAAAAGGACCATGGAGAGAGAGTTGAAGGAGCCATTATGGATTAGACCTTAACACCCATCTCCTTTAGTTCTTTCTTAAGCCCATGCCATGCTTGCACAAAAATTGAGATTAGAGAATATTAGGGAACAAAGGCAAGTAGAAATCATCCTACACTTTGAATATATTTTTAGGCTATTAGCATAAGAGAGTTCAAAAGCCTTCCAGAGAAGATAGCAATCATTGTTTACAACATGAATATGGGGGAATATCACTCTCCTAATAGGCTCCAAGTAGCATTAGCAATAATTCCTCTTTATAAGAGGATCATCTAGAGGCTTGGGATTCAATGGATATGACTCAAATTTTATAAACATCTATTGCTAGGGCTAAAGGAGCATATAAGTCAAGAAGAGGAAGCCCAAGTGTGGAAGGACATAAGGGATAATGTAGGGTTCTATTTGGCAGGGATAACCACAACCAGTTCAACAAAGGATGCCAATCATACAACCAGAGAGCTAAATTAATAGGAGAAAATAAGAGAGGAAGATTGAGTTTCTCGAGGATGAGAAATACTTCCAATACAGGGAAATTATGGGCCTCAAAAATAGGTTAAACATAAGGCCCATTTTTCCACTCCTAGGTACATAAAACAATGTTTGACCCCACAATTTGCACTTAATGGTATATTTTCTTAGCTTAGTTAGTTCTTAGAGTATTCGATGTGGTTTTCATGCTTTATGTACCTTAATATGTTTATTTTTTGGGATTTATAAGATATTGAGAAGATTCTATGGAAACAAGCACTGGAAAAATTCTAAGGATTTTCTCCCTGCAACAAAAAGATTAAAACTTTGTTGGCTCAAGGCATTTGATGCCTCCTCTTATTGTTGTGAGTCAAGTATGAGGCAAGATCCTTATTTTTAGGGTTTCTTGGGGTAAATGAAACCCTCCTCTCAAGGAGTATTCTCACCCACTTGATGCATAATATGATATTCAAATTGGTCATTGAAGTAGTAGAGAAGGATTAGAGTAGGCTTTTGAATAATTCTAAGCAAGTTTTGTAACATTGTAATTCCTGATGTAAGACATAATTTAATTTAATGGAAGCAGTTCATAATTTTAGATGTTAGACTGGTTCTTCAAGGACTCTGAGCATTCTTGGGATAGGCCCACCCCAGGAGCTCCATATGCCTCTTGTATTTTCGTTGCTATCATTTTAATGCTTTGCATAACTTTTAAATCAACATTTCTAGAAATTACAGTTTGACAGTTTCGTGCTTAGTTAAAGTAGGAAATTCTATGTGCTAACCTTCTTTGCAGGCCATTTATACAATCTACCAGCCTTTGAGATCACTCATATCCCTTATAAATCATTTTCAAGTATTTTTCCATTTCATTTCAATTAATGTTACAATTTCTACAATTTCATGCTTGCGCAGCTGAGATTATGATTATAGAGGATGAATAAAGATTGGTTTCATAATGTTGAAGCTTAGAATTAGTTTTTATATGATTTCACCAGTTGAATGATATCATTCCCTATCATTACTACCCCTTCTCTCACCTTAAAATTGCATTTCATCAATTTTTTTAGTTTTTCCTATAGAAAAATAGGGAATCTTGTAGCAATTTGCAAACAACCCGTTTTCATCATCCAATTCAATAATTAACTCTTTATTTAGTTTCTTTAACATATTATAACATGTCTTGGATGTTGAGGATGAAGTTTTGGAAGAGTATAAATCTCTGCTAGGATATTCTGACACATAGGAAATAGTTAAGTATAACTTAGTCTAGTGTAGAGTTAGGTGGAGTGTGTTTCTTTACTATGTACTTTTGTAACTTATAATCCGACAGTCACGATATGTAGTGATCTGATGGTTCATTCTCTCCTCGGTTTTACCGACACTTGATCCGTGGCTTAACACTCGCTTGGTAAATGATCTCTATTTAAAGAGCATGGAGAATCATTTGTAAGGTAACTGTTCATGAGATAAGTTTATGTAAATTTTCATTCTTTTATTAATAAATTTCCTGAAGTGGCCGCGTTGGCTCGGGACATGGACTATTTCCCTCTTCGATGGTTTTAACCACGTCAAGAATACTGGTGTATTGATCTGTGATCTGTTTTTGAGCGGTGTCCTTTGGTGTTCTGTCTGAGGAAATTACCCTGGTATCAGAGCTATTTGAGGGCCACATCCGTTGGTGATCCAAATCTGAAGCCGGTAGAACTGCATCCGACTCTCGTTTCCTAGATCTATTGTTTCTGACTATTTTCAGGCTGAGAGGACTACTCTATTGTGTTAGGAGCATTTGTTCCAGTGAGGAACCCCTTTTGTTTCACGCGAAAAGGTTTCTGGTAGCCTAGTTATGCCATTTTGAAGATCTGGAGGTATACAATGTTTATTTGCAGTTTTTAGTTATTTTCTCTCTGTTTATTTTGGTTTATTTAGCTCTTTGTTTTTTATTACTAGATCTATACCTTTCATTTATGCGTATGCTCTTTGCCCTGCGACTATGTGCGATTTGGGCAAAGCAAAAACAGAAAGGAAGGATTTTTCTCATGCTTATGCTCTTTTCTGGGTTAGGGTTTCTGTTTTTTGTTTTGTAGGAAAAAATGGGTTTTTTCAAGTAAGGATGCCCCAAAGCTTCAATGACTCTTAAAAAAAACCCTTCCTCTTTTCCAAAAACTAACCTTTTAAACTAGCTCACTTGGTCCAAAGTTACTTTATGAGAATAGAGGTCTTGAGTTCAAGTCTTTCTTTTTGTTGAGTTACTTTTTCAAAAAGCACATGTAACTTATGTTTTAAATTTACTTTATGTAAAAGCGTTCTCACCCATTAGAAAAAGTGATTCACTTATAATTCTAAAGTCTCTTTATCTTTTATTTAAGTTACAATTTAGTGAGTAGATCATAAAGTACCATTGTAAAAGTGACTTTCACTTATTTATAAAAGCGAGTCACATAATTTTTTTTTAAAAGTCAGCTAATCATGTTTATGATTGGAAAGGGGGGGATTTTTTTTTTAAATATAACATTATCATTCATTTCTACACATTCACGCACTTCGTCGGCATCTTCAACAACTTTTCTTCAAAAATCCATAACTTCTTCATCCGAAAGCCGTTTTTTTTTAATCAGCCTAATTTTTCAAGATCTTTCCATTGGAACACTTAGTTTCAATATCTACAACTTCAGTTTCTGTTAAAATGGAAAGTACATGCCAAGTTATTCTTGACAACACCAACTACTTCCAATGGTGTTCATACATTGTGGATTTACTTAGAAGTAAAGGTCTTTACAGAATAGCCTCAGGCCAAGAAACCAAACCTCAAGATGAAGATAAGGTAGCCAAATGGAAAAATAGGCAATATCAAGCATGTGGGTTGATAGGGATGTCTATTTCTTCAGACCTTAGATTCCAT